>NW_004624932.1:92078-197113 GCF_000247695.1 Heterocephalus glaber | reverse complement strand
TGAGTAGGTGAATGACTAAATAAGTGAATTATGTACTCCAGGAAGAGGGAATGTGGCTCAGGAAGTAATAAAAAACATGTCCAGGATAAAGCAATGACAACTATATTGAAGTTTTTATTTCAAAAATGCTTTAAAAAGCTAATGAGGTTATTGTATTTTCCAGTACTATCATCATTAATCACATTAAAGCCCTTCAAATACAAAATATGTGCTTTAGCTTCTGTGTGCGACTTTAGAGGATAGAGCAATTTATTTTCAAAATAACTTGACTGATTCTACAAGATTTTAATTTTATATATCTTAAGCACTGTTGGATTAATAACCGAATCTATTTTACTCTTCACTGGTTAGTGTTAATGTTTAAAAAGCACAAAAAACATTTAGTAATTCCGTCATCACTAAATAACCAAAAATCTAGAAATAATGTTTCAAAGAATGGGAAGTTCCAACCTTAAATAACTATTTGAGAACTAGATTTTTCTCCAATTTCAAGTTAGAGTTCATGTGAAATAGTATTTGAAATAAACATGTGGCGCACAGGCCAAGGTTTGTCACATTAGGATCCATTCCAATAGCTCTTAAAACAGCAAGACAAAGAAACTAACTAAAATCTCTGCCTTGGAGACGAGCTATTGGCATTCATATGCCTCCAAGTGGGTCTGTTTTCTTTAAATGGCATGTTAAGTTCATGCCTCCTGAGAAAGAGCTTGGAGAAGAAGGAGAAAATTAAAATCTCAATATCAGAAGGCTCAACCATAAATGATTTTTACCTCATGCTCTTTCAGTAAAAAAAGCTTAATCATTTGATAATTTTAAAAGAAAATTTATAAGTGAAACACTCATTTATTTACACTAAAAATCACATTCTATGTCATAATTTTAGTGTCATGATTCAAAATTTGTATTGTTTAGACATGTGATCTTATTGCTTCTTGGTTTGGATATCCTTTTTCTCAGCAATATACTAAACTAGCAATATTCAGAACCAGCTTCTGTAGACTTATGCATCATCAGCTAGCATTGCAACTCTGCAGGAAGTATAGAAAAATGTTCATGATCACTTTTGTGAATTATACGCTCATTATGAAATAGTTTAATTCAGCCAAAGTTAAATTCATTTCCTATTACTTTTTCCTTTTGTTTCCATTACATAATACAATAATGGTAGCACATAAGAGATTATATCCATACTGTTACTGTCTAATGAGAGTTGCTATAGAAGAGAAACATTGAATAATAATTCAAAGGCAGATGATTTATTGGAAAAATACTACTCACATAGAGAAAAAAAATGTTAAGGGAGTTAGCAAAGCAAGTTGTGAAAGGAAACAAGCTATAAAACAATGTGGCTTCCATCCTAGCATTGCCCTGGTTCATCATTGGCCTGATTCATTCTCTACTCATATGAATTCTCTGTTCCCAAGGGAAGTTCATTTTGAAGAAGAGCAAACCATTAGCCACTGTACTTGCAGCCACTAAGGAATGGGTGCACTAGCTAAAAAATGGGAACTGGTAAAGAAATCAACATCTATGACAGTTCACCCCTTACACTTAAATGAATTTCACCACATCTAGGAACAAACTATTCAAGACTCTGCCTGGTTAAAACTTTGGAAGCGTCAGTTTTAAGGTGATAAACTGCAAACACAAATGCTGTGGACAATCCCAAACATCTTTTATTCCCCATTCCCTTATTGCTATGGATTGTATATAGTTTCTGCATGTCCCTCAAGGGTTTATGAGTTGAAATCTAATCCCTACTGTAAAGAAAGGAAAGCATTTAAACACAGTGTGTAGATGTGAGCCCTTCATGAGGTGATTAGTATTAGATAACGATTTCAGGATAGGGCCTCCGTGATTGAATAGGGGTGTTATTGTAAGAAGAGAGAGAGAGATGAGAAAGATGAAATTCACCAGAACTCTGCCTTCCAGAAGGCCATCACCAGATGTAGGGTCTCAAATCTGGTCCACAACCATAAAGCCAAATAAATCCCTTTATTTAGAAGTCACCCACTTTCAAGTATTTCATGATAATAAGAGAAAAATTAGATGAATATATTCCTTTACTATGCATTTTTTTGTCTCCCTCATCATTGGGTAGTATTTCCACTATGTATGTGGTTTCCCTGATGGAGTGAGCCAGGCCTACATCAACTTGAGGGGTATCTGAGCTCCAGATCTCTCTGTCGTTATCTGGATATGGTTGCTTTACTTATACATTGACATTTAATACCACACACCGAAGTACCAAGAGATGCTCGTAGATCACATGAATGCCAAATACTCATTCCTCCCATACCACATTATGAAGTATCAGAAGTCCTACAACCTCATGGAATTCAGCTTCAATCACTCCTTTCAGTATTATTAACTATTATTTGTACCTATTGGTCTATTAAAATAAAGAGCCCAAATTGACTATGCAGTACATGCTTAACAATCCCTTAATAAAATTGTTCTTTCTCTGGAAACTAGAAACTCCTAATATATCCTTTTATGGTTATGTCCTCTCTCTAGAAATTGGACTTTCTTGAGTTAAAAGTAGTGGGATAATAAGTGAAAATACTCCCAAGGAAATTTTAAAAGTAAGGGTTACTTCCACCTCTGCCCCTTGGTTCTCAGACTCACATATTCTACTAGTGTGGGACAAAGAATGATATGATAGCTGTTTAGGTAATATTGAGTATTTTGAAGTGCAGCATCCTTATTTTCCAAGGTATCATCTCCAAGCTGGTTTTTCATCTATGTCTTCTACAGAAACTTCTACTACTATATTAAGTTAGACATTTCTGGAGCATGCCTTTTTAATGGAAACATTCAATATTGCAATTTTGTGGCCACCATCACAAGACTGTTATGATAGCTTCTATGTCATTAGAACAGATGCTTTGGGCCCTTGAACTAGTGAAGACATAGAAGGATATATATGCATGCTCATATCGAGAATAAAAACTTAATCATATTCCAAAAAATTCATTGATATTTCTTGGTTGGAAAGTGTTTTATGTATCTAATTTAAACTTTCTTATGAAACTAATTTAAACTTTATTGAGAGATGGTTTCATATCAGGGATTGAGCATCAGTGTCTTCTGATGACAGAATCAGTGACAACAGAGACATTAACTAGATCCAAATTTGTGAGAGAAAAACATGATGGCCCCATGAATATCTTCTATCTATGCCATAGAGTTACTCCACTGGGAGCCAATTATATAAATTTATAGAAGCTGTTTCCAAGCAGTCATGAACTAAGCCACTTGACTACATCCCACCCTGTCGTGATGTTTCTAACTTGGAGCCTGCTGACCATGGACTAAATACCTTTAAAACATGAGCCAAATCAAACTTCTTTAAGTTGTAGGTGTTGGATATTGTGTCAAGCAGAGGGAAAACTAATAAAGTTGTGATACCACCTTATTTGGGGAATTCCAAAAAAGGCTGTACATATACATTACAGATGGAATCTCTGCAGACCAAACTTTGTGGCACGTGAATGAGATGTTATGTGAAACAAAAATTGCTAAACCCCTCTGGAGAGAAATTGAGAGACTTTGAAGTGACTACAGGGAATAACAGCACTTACTTTCATTCATATGGATTCAACACAATATTTGGAAAATTTTTGTCATTACTTTTAATTTTTTGGAGCTGTGATTGGTTGAATCTGTAGATAGTGAATGCACAATTATGAAGGGAGAAATTATATATAGTAAAAAATCTCTTGCATAGGTTCTCTTACAAAATGAATGATTGGGTACTCTGGGAAATTCTGATCTATTAAGAATATTTCTATATAGATTTCTAACTAAGGGTTGCTTCATAGATAGATTGTGGCAAAAGACAATTTGAGGTTGTATTTGATGCTACAGCATTGCTGTTCTATTTTTGTCAGATTTCATCATCATGGTTCTTACAATTCAATCATTTTATGTGGTTTTCTTTCAGCAGTCTAGACATTATTAGTCTTTAAATCTCAGTATGTTTGCTCACTTTATTGATCTGTCAGGCCATTTATATGTACATTAGTTGCAACAGGTTTTTTAATATAATATTCAGCTAAAGTACTGTCTAAAGAATAAGGTTCACTGTTTACAGTACAAGATGGTAGCTCATATAATATCTTATTTAGTGTGATATGCTACCCTTATGACAACAGTTATTTTAGGAAGCATCAAGCTATTAAGTAATCCATGTTCTTGTTCATTTTTAAATGGTACCTGAGGATTTTGTGCAATTTCTTTGTTCAAATAAATGGGTTATTCTAAAATCATCCTTAAAAAATAAAATAAAATCACCCTAGTTGCAGCTGTATATATCTTCTACTTTATTTTCATAATTTTACATGTCATAGAAAATGTAATAGTTCAGCCAGTTTAGTGTCTGATAAGGAATTAAATTTTGCAGCAGGGATTAGATCATGTTACATTAGTGATATTTTGTACATGTTTAATACACAAAACAAAATCAACTGCAATAAGTCAGATTAGGGTATTAAACTGTTCTCAAATTCTGTTTTTAGGATGCCTGATTCCTTAATTATATACAATATCGTGTGACTTTCCTTCAGTGGATGTTACAGACTATGTTAAGTTGTCATATCATAGATTAGAATATGAGGAGAAAGTAGTAGCAATTCATAATTTATCAATTAGTAAATAAATATTAGTAATTTCTGTTAAAATATAAAATTTACTAATTGCAGTTATATTAGATCTAATGACGATATCATTACAAAATCTAAAGATGCTTTGACCAATTAGGTTGTAGCTTGAATTTATTAGAAGCATGCACATAAACCTTGGTACTGGATTAAAGTTAGTCTCTAGTGTTGAAATAATACTCTATGTATCTACTCTCTTCGTGTTCACTGAAAAGAACTGAACTCTTATTGGCTGTTTCTATTACCTAAAATATTTACCAATAGGATTCTGAAATTATAGTTATTTTTGATAATTACTAGTTAAGTATACTGCAAGAATAATGATGTCTAAATGCATTATGATCAGATTATACTTTTCTATGAAAGTAGATTTTTAACTATTATATGTACTCAGAATGAGTAACTGTTACTGACAAAAGAGATACATCCATAATGAAGACAAAAGAGCAGAGTTTGGAATTTTGGAAAGGACACAGGTTGAAAAACAATTCTCCGTACTTAAGTGACTTTTGGTAGTAATTTAAGATAACTGAAGTTCATTTATTCTCAGCCTCATACCAGTTACAGACAACAAATCTAATAAGTTGCATTTAATATATTCTTTCATAATCTTACAAAATTAGTGTTTTTTTCTTTAATCAAAGTTATCTTTCTTTTGCTAATTACAAGTCAATTTGCTCACCATTTTATTTTTCAGGCAGATTTATATTTTACTCTGAGGGATCTGATATTCTAAGTAGAGGCATCAATGATCAATTATGGTGATACCCTTAGCAACCAAAAGGATGTACTCTTTATATTTAATTGGCAACAATTCCCCCTGTGGAAGGTGGACCAACAATATGGAATGTCAGGGTATTTACATTATCTTAGAAGCAACATTTGGGGCAGGTTTTAGACAGCTGTCTTTGTTTTTATATTTATTTTCCTAAATTACTAAAATTGTTTCAGTGTAGTACCTTACGTTGATAAAGATCCTTCAAATTACAGAAATTTTCTAGAGATATTTTATTCATATTATTATTCAAAATGAATGTTATCTCTAGTTTAGCTTGTTCATGAAATAAAAATTGTGCTAATCCTTTCCCCAAACTTCTTTTCAGAATGTTCTTTAGAATGTATATGGGGCCTGGGATTTAATTCAGTGGATCTAGCACCTGCCTCACAAGCACAAGTTCCTGGGATGGATCTGTGGTACCAAAAAAAAAGATATAAAATGAGACCTCATCTAATTAAAATGTGCATGTATGTCCCTTCATAAGATGAAGTGCTGTACAGACTGTGATTGAAAACAAGAAATTGAACGTGCCCCTTAAAAGTTTTCGTAAGTCACAATGCCCTCCTGTGAATGGAAGTCTGCCATGCTGGCAGTGAGTGCTTCAGTTTCCCCCAAGTCCAAAGGGCTAGTGAAAGCTAGCTTAGAAATACTCATATCGGCCCCTGAGGAGCACTATGCAGAGGGAGATTGAAAACAAGAATGTGAAGACACCACCATTAAGAAATAAAAAATAATTAGTTATATCAAATTATATTATAAATTAAGCTATGATTGTGGTTAGAATTTTGTATAATGTAAGATGGAACCATGTCATTGAAATTGTGCTAGTTATTAGAGTATTAATGATTTTGTCCATTACATATTAGTAACCAAATTTAAATTAACTCTTTGTTATACATAAGCTCTCTAAATCCTCATGTACAATTTCTAACTTAAAAAATCTAAAAAATTTATTGTAAGAAAACCAATTGAATTGGAGATAATAGTTATCTTAAAACTGATGCATATGTTCAAGTCCAATAACTGTATCATTATTATAAAAAAAGCCTTTTTACATTAATGGACTGTAAGCATTTCATTTCCTCATGTGTGTCTGATCTTATTCTAAATGTCTTGTGAGTAACGGAGTTTTAATATCATATATTTATTTTATTTTCAAACAATGGGAAATTCAGTTAATACTAAATATGGATATTTATACAATCAGATGTTAGATTTATGTGGGGTTTAAGGTGGATTCTCTCCAGAGCCATGCAGGGGATCGATAAAGCACATATCTGAGTGTCTAGGTGAGTCTAGGTGAGTGTGGGAGGGGTGGCCTTGCGCACTGCTTCTAGGCCCGGGCCTCTCCTCTCTGGTGCTGTTTCTCTGCTCTGCTTTCTACTTCAATGGGTTGAGAAGTGTGGAAATATTTACAATTTTAAGTATTGTGGCTAGAAAAGGCCTCTTTGGGAATATATAGTCAAGGTCCTCCAGAAAAGAGAGGGCATCCAGATCTCTATTTAAACATCATTCTAGGCAATGGGCATAGCAAGTTCAAAAAATCTAAAGTGAGAGCAAATCTGGGTGCCATCAAAAACAAATCAGGTAAAGTCTTGTGTGGCGCCCCTCTCCAAGAGCACTAGAAGACATGTATTTTCTCCATGTCTCAGTGAGAAACCACTGGGGGAATTTGACCAGTTACCTACTCCAAAGACAAGTTAGCTAAATTAAAATTCACTTCTGTCACTATCTGTTCTTTGTCCAGTGGCAGGATACAGATTGGTATGGAGGGAAAAGGAGCAAGCATCCAGTGAAGCTAATTGGAAAATGAGACAGTAGGAAAAGGGAAATGTGATCATTGAAAGTGGTTCCACGTGGTGGTTTTGGTGAACTTATCTGCGCAGGAACCCTCTGTATATCAAGCCTGCAGCCTGGCACAAGAGCATCTGTGATTAGCCATGAGGAAACCTCACTCCCAGAATGCCTTCAACATACTAATTTGGCATAATATTCACCAATTTATCACCACTGTGAACAAATTATGCTTTCCCGAGGTATCTTCTACCAAAGGCTATACTGAAAAACATACAATTTGAGGTTATATACCTGAGTTTGGAATGTGTCTTTCCATCCAAGAGTTTACTTAGGTAAGTTATTTCACTTCTGAGCCTCAATTTTCACATCTATATTATAGAACTTTAATGACAACAACAGCAGATCCACAAAGCTCACATGATTAAGTTCATAAGAGAATTTAGGGAAATCATATTCAGTTACCAATGCTTCATATGTGAGGCATAAGACACATACATGTCCACAAGGGTAATTGTCTACATTTCATTAAGTGTGGACATTCAAGCCCACTGTTGATAATTAGTGAGTAAAAGAATATAGAATAAAAATAAGGTACAGTGTAAATGTTCACTGGTTTCAAATGTTCACTTGGTTTCAAAGCCAGACCTGTCTGATAAAACCATGGGCATATTCTGCTGCAGTTTATCAGGTGTAAAGGCAAACTAGTGACAAGGATTCTTCTATGGAAGATGTTCTTCTACCCAAGAACACATTCTATGATTAATCACTTGTTTACAGAATTCAGCCATTTGGAGGATAGGTTTGGACCAAGAGACACATGCTTAGGACACAGCTGGAAGCACGATTAACAGTGGCCAAAGTTCTAAGTTTTAATGCTTCACAAGTAGAACAGTGTATGAAAATATAAGAAATTATTAAAAGCAATGAATATCTAACAGAAGATAAAGGAGATGAATCATATTAAATATTAGAACATTTTAAATATTATGTCCATTTTGAAGTTTGAGATGAGGCTTTAGTTGTTTAAGACTAATGCATTAATGAAAATGTGTGCTCTCTTTACATTTATATTAAGAGGAAATAAAAAGGAAATACCAGTTTGCTTAATACTTTTTCTCTTTATTATGATTTATGAACTTTTTACTATGACCCTAAATGAGATCATATACCCTAAAATTATTTTTCTAATTCGTATATGAAAATACTAAAATCTCATATATGAATGTTAGTCTCCAGTGTGTCTATTCATTATGCTTGATAATCTGATCTATAATTTACTTTATTATAACACAAAATTAATTGAATAATTATCTCCTTCTCTTTTGTTGTATCAAATATCATAAATTTACTTATATCTACCCTTGCAAATAATTCTAGTAGTTGGGATTTTTCAGGACCAAATAATGAGCATATACTCTCAGATTTGTATTTTAACTTACATTTCCATAATAATTTTCAGTAGTTTGAAAAAAACCTTTTAATTACATGAATCCTTCCAAGTAGGAATTTGATAAAGTAGAATGCCATAAACAGAAAAAAGTAGCTCACTCTCTCTCTCTTTCTCTCTCCCTTTCTCTTTCTTCCTATACACACACACACAAACACACTCACACACACAGATATGAGCTCTTATGCGTTAGTCAGAGAGAATATATTAATACTTGCTTTTCATCAGGTAGTGCAATCACAGGAAATGTGAAAATCTTTCCCGTGCCTTCTAGTAAATTCAATTTTCTAACATATTTATAAATATATTTTTAAAAGATTACACAATGAAAAATGGTATTTTCAGTATAAAACAGCACTTAAATAACCCTCCCTAGAATTTTTTTATTCTCTAAAATTTCATTAATTAAAGCTCAGAGTAGAACACTGAGTAGAAGGCCATTTCCTAAGAGCTATCCTAAGAAAAGCATATTTAGCAAAAATTTGCTGTTCCACGTAATCATAAAAGCAGAAGAAAAGGAATGTTTCTTGGCATCTCATCATCACAAGTTTAAATTAATTTCTCTCTTCTTTCTGTCTCTGTTTTTATACCTGTTTTGTTTCTGTACAGCTTTGAAAGGGACAATTTTTTGTGTGAATGCCTTCTCTCTACGCGAACTATAAGAAAACAGAAAACCTGGCAAATGTGGAACAAACACAAGAAAAATCGGGGGTTTTGGTCCTTTTGTTGTCTATGATTGTTCAGCCTGTCTATATTTTTCCTCCTTAGGCTGCAAATCTGCACTTGCCATTTCTTATTGCCTCCATCACCGTGGGACCGATTGTCCTCTCTCACAGGCTGTCTCCATCCCATTGTGAGGAGGCAAGAGTTTGCTATCACAGGTAATAGCACCAGCAGGAAAGTCGTTTTCATCTTTGCCAACCTGTTTGGGAATTTGAGGTAAAGAAAATGAGGGCTCGCTTGTTCCAGGGCAGGCTGGCTTGCTTTCTTTCTTTCTTTCTTTCTTTCTTTCTTTCTTTCTTTCTTTCTTTCTTTCTTTCTTTTTTTTTCCTTGATTGAAACTAAAGTTCTATAAATGGATACTTAGTAAAAGTATTTAGTTTTTCTTTTCTATTGAAGCTAAAATGTGAGCCTTTAAAAGTGCAATTTCTTTCTACAGATGTTGTATCATGAAGTAAATCCACACACATCAGAGGATGTGTATAAGGATATAAAGGCACATGTATGTGAACACATGCAAACACACACTTCCCAAAGAAGGTGGAGTTTGATAGCAAACATCTCATAATGAATTTATTTTGGACATTATTTTCTAAAATAAATAAGTCCCCAACTTACAAAGGAGCTCCATTCCAGGAAAATTGTTTGTAAGTTAGAATCCTTCATGAGCTGACAAAGTAAGTCTTAGACAGTATACCTTTGAAAGTTCACAACTCAAATGTTTGTGAGTTGGGAACTAACTGTAGTGTAATTGCACAAAATGATACTAATTGTTTTGGGAGAAAGAATTCAACCAAAGGACTCGGGAAATAATAATAAAGTTATTATATTTCTTTTTATTTTGTATTTTATTAGCACGTTTGTAGTAGATGATTCCAATTATGTGGGGAGTAGGAACGTGTACATGACACATCTTGTTTCTTTGTTTCCATCCCCCTCCCCATTCCTCCCTCTCCCTCCCTCCATCTCTCGGTACACTTCTGTGATAGTTAAGTGATTGTGTTAACTTGAGTAAGAAATGCCCAAATAAACTGGTTTCTTCATCTTTTTTTTTTTTTTTTTTTTTTTGGTACTGGGGATTGAACTCGGGACCTTGCGCTTGCGAGGCACGCGGCAGAACCACTAAGCTCAATCCCTGGCCCAGCCCAACTAAATTGGATCAGCACAGCTCTGAATGTGGGTGAGGAGATTTGCTGAAAACAGAAGACCCACCTTAGGGCAGTTTGTTGCCTGAGTGGTATAAGGGGAAACAGAGAAGGAAGGCTGACTTCTATTGCTTTGGAGAAGCATCAATCTTTGGCTTCACCTTGGGCACTGTCTCCTGGCTTCCAGCGTAGACTCTTCAGCCTTTTGGCACAGACCCTTGAGCCTTCTGTCAGAGCCTTTGACCTTCTAATAAGGACTCGCAGGAGACACTGCAGTGAGCTCCAGGCCTTTGACTGGATCCTTCGTATCATTAGTGTGCAGGCAGCCCTTTTGCACTCTTCCAGACCTGACTCTGTGGATGGCCACCTCAAGCCAATCTTGTAAATTCTTATGTATTTGTGTAACTTGCATTGATGTTTCTCTAGTAAGCACTGACTGAAACAACTTCCTTATATAAAAGATCTATCTCTCCGTTTCTTATCATTTTTAATTTTGATCTATGATTTACGTATATTTTGAGTGTCTTGTATAAGAGAAACCATGCAATATTTAAGTTTGTGTGTCAGATTTATTTCAGTTAATATTATGATCTCAAGATACACCTACTTTCCTACAAATGACTCATTTATCTTTCTTTATGGCAGAGTAGTACTCCATTGTATATAAATACTATATTTTCTTTATTCATTTATGATGGATATATAGACCACTTCCAACATTTAATTATTATAAGTTGTGCTGCTCTAAACATGGATATGCCTGTATCACTGTAATATGATGTCTTAAACTATTTGGGAAGGGTATCTAGAAGTAGAAGAATTAACTCAAAAGCAATTTCTAGTTTTATTTTTTGAGGCATCTTCATACAGATTTCCATAGTGGTTGTAACAGTTTACCTTCCCATAATCAATGTAGCCTCATCAGCACTTGTTATTATTTGATTTTTTGATGATAGCCATTATTTCTAGAGTAAAATAGAACACACAAAGTTAAATCAGATTTTTAGTCAGAGTTCTCAAAGCATCATATGGTTATGTGCATTGTAATCTTCACAAATTAATTGAAAAATTCAGGCTGTTTGCATCTTGTTTCACAGTGAAATTCCCCATATTTTTTTGTTCCTGAGAAAGACACTGATTGCCTTTAATAATATTTTTCAAGGATTTTTATGTAGTAAACAGTCTTAGAACATAGTGCAACCTTGAACAAAGATTAGGTGATTTTATGTCCTTTCCAAACCTCTCAAGTTTCCTAGCTTCTATATTCTTCTATAACACCACTAACCGCATGCTCAAGGGTCACTTGAAGTGTCAGAATTACCTTGGAAGTAATAAGCCTTAGAAAACAGGCAAAAAAGAAGATGTCATAAACACTCTGGCCTCCTCCTGTAAGGTTGAGAACAGTAACATCCCTTTTCTCTGACCCAAGAGTCTCATGTCCATAGCAACTGTGAAACTATAGCAAGCTGATTTGTAAGTTTGCAAGCATTTCAGATCCTTCCTAAATCCCTGGGATCAGTTACACAGAAGAAAACAAAATAAAAATTACATCCACACATATTAATCTGAGTAAATCCATAATAGGTACTGTAAAGTGAAATAAGTCAAATATACACGATATAGCTCCCAACATAAAGATTTTAAATGTTCAAAAGTTTATTACCTGTTTTACGATTAGATATGTATGTAATAATTACATAAAATTCTTCATACACGTGATAGACAACTGCAATGGAGTGCATATTTGTGTTCTTCCCAAGTTTTAAGTCTAACTCCTAACCGCCAAGACAATGATTTAGGACAGGGGAACTCGGGAAAAATTCGATCACTGGGATAGAGCCCCTATGAATGAGATTTGTACCTTTATAAAAAAGGCCCCCATGAGATTTCTCATGCTCCCTTCTTCCATCACAAAGAAGGAGGATGAAGCAGTCTGAAAACCAGAGGAGGCTCCTCAGCACAGGCCTGCCCTCCGATGCCAGAACTTCCAGGCTCTGGAACTGTGAAAAATTAATTTCTGTTGCTTACCCCACCATGTTTATGATAACTTGTAGTAGCCTGGACTAAAACAATATTCAAGCCTTGATAGTGATGAAATGGGAACACCAAAATGTATCCAAGAAACAAGCCCCACTAAACAGTTTTAGAATTCCCCATATCCGAATCTTCATATAAAAGGAACATGTAAGTGAAGAAAAAATGGAGAAAAAAAATTAAAGTTTAGCTTTTAGTGTATTAGAAGAATTTATTCCAAGTATTAATAGGAACAATGTATTCAGTGCTTATATTTTATGGATAAATTAAATGAATGACAAATAGGTTGTAAAACAAGAGAGGGGAAAAATAAGAAATACTCTGATGTAAGATACTTGTTCTAACTGTAAATTCATATAGTGTTTGAAAATGGACTTGAATAGGTCGTAAGTGTATATTGCAAACTCTAAGGTAAGCATCAAAATGCATGTGCTCCCACAGGAGAAAACACGGCAGCACCAAAGGTTAGCAAGAGTATAGGGCAACAGGAAATCTCACTGTTTGCTTCAAGGAGCACAGAATGGTACAGTAACACTTGAAGATGTCTTTGCAGTTCTTACAAAGTGAACATAATCTTACTGTATGATACAGCAATCGAACTCCTTGGTATTTCCTTCAATTAGTTAAAATCTTAATGAAAACCTGTATGTGAATGTTTATAGAAATGTATTCATAATTACCAAAATTTGAAGCAATCCAGATGTCCTTCAATATGTGAATGGATAGAATTACACCCATACAATGGAAATTATTTAACAATATACAGATGAAGTATCATGGCATGAAGGGACATGGAGATAGCTTAAGTGCATTTTACTAAATAAAAATAACCACTAAAAGTGCATACTACATGAGTGCAAATATATGATTGTTAAATATTGAAAATATAGACATGCACCACTTAAAAACATAAACTTTCTATGAAATGCATCTTTATTTTGTGCAAACATCACAGAATTTACTCACACAAAACAAGATATGATGCCATGAGGCAACATAATTTCATGTGATGACTGTTGTATATGCAGCCTGTCATTAATCAAAATATCATTATGTGGCACTTGACTGGATATTGGTTCTCTCCCTTGGTTTCTGGCACAGAGCTCCTAAAACTTTGTAATAGGAGGGCTAGGAATATAATTTGTTACAGTGGTTAATTCTGTCCTGGTTCATGAGACAGCTCCAAAGACATTAGTAATGTCCTATGTGATAGGAGCATCTTTTGTTCTATTGATGTGAATGTCAATGGATTCCTGGACAGGGGACTGATTACCAGAAGATCCAGCCAAGTTAGGAGCTTCAGCCTTTATCTCCAATCTCCATTTTTCGGAGAGAGAAGATGGGCTGGAATTGAGGTGAATAATCAATCATACCTGTGTGATGGAGTCACTATAAAAATCCCTGAATGATGGGGTTCAGGAAGCTTTCAGGTTGGCCAACGTGTCCATATTCTCATTGAGATATTCTCATTTTGCTTTTTTGACTGATTGTGTGGAGTTTTAAAAGTTTTTGCTTAGCCTTTTTGACTATGGTAGCCTTTTCTCCACAGACCAGGGAACCACTGTCAAATGTGGTGTATTTCATTTTAATTGCACAATTAAATTAACCTGGAGATATTTCTGCAGGTTATCAGAAAACCCAGTAGATGTACCTGGGCCTGGAATTCTATTTATTATCTGGACCTCTTAGATATCTCCCTAATACAGGGGTATAATAATGTGCAAGATCTCTGAAAATTGGTGGTAACTCCAGACTTTGTTTGTAGCTGTTCTCATAGTAATCACACTTTTCTCCTTGTACAAAATTGACTATGGGATCCTTTGTTAAAGCCTGCAAACTTTTCAATATTGATATTACTCTCTTCAATGTATTCAGCTCATATTTGAAGAGCTAAATGTCCTCCAGGGTCTTATGGAGAACAGTGAACTAGTGTGTTCTCCTTAAATCCAGGAGTATATATTATATAGGTATATGCTACACATAGGATATTGTTTTCCATATGTAAATGTCCACTACAAACACATTCTATATACATAGTAGATGTATTTTTGCATGTCCACTCATATGAATCTTTTGGTATCTTTTTTCATGGGAGCTGAGTCATATTCTACATCATTTACTGGAGGTCTTTGCTTTCTTTTATCTTTTTAGAGTCATTGTAGGCTATTGTTAGCACGGAATTCCAATGTGCATTCCCAAATGCTAAGTCTTATATCATAGGAGCATCCTCCCATACACATCATCTCTCTGTTTTGAGCCCCTCAACTTTGATCCAGGTATCTCAGGTTCTAGTACTACACATACTATTATCTTGGCTGGTTCAAGTGCATGTTGGCTGGATCCTAGAATTATAATATGACTTAGGGCCTATTCTTTCTTAGCAGGAACAGAATAGCTCTGTCATGAATCAAAACTAGACATTGGTCTGGTATGCAGGAGAGTAAATCAAGTGTGTCCTCAGGGCAGAGACCATATGTTGTTTTATGAGGTAGAATAGTTGTGTATTTTAATGGGCAGGAATAAGGCACTGCTGCAGTCTCAGGTGTGTCTGGATTTGTAGACATTCAAAATTTTTAAATTCATGAAATCAGATGTTCCAATAAGAAGTTTGTAGGTCTTACCCCTTTCCATCCAAAGGCCTATCCTTGCCATAATACATTTTTCAGGGTTGTGCTCTTCACTTCTCATGAAATGCTTCAGGCCAGATTTTCAATTTTTTCTTCTCTGGCTCCAAGAACTTACTTTCATTCCATATGCTATCAAAATATTTTTACTGATTTTCTATAAGGCATTAGTTGCACTCAGCAACAGCTATCTTGTTTCTTATAGTAACAGCTATTCTATCCATATAATAATGATTTTCTCAAAATCAACCAAATGCCTGAGATATATCTGCTAGAGCACTTTTTCACCAGTTTAGCACTTGGGTTGTCATACTCTCCCTGACTCGAGTTAAAGATTTCTCATTGTTAGTATATAGTAGGGTGTTCCACCCCCAACTCCATTTTAGAGTATGTGTCCAGAGTATGCTCAAACAAACCTTTGAGTTTTGATTCACCAGGAAATAGGTTCTGCATGAAAAATGTGTGCAGGGTTTTAATATGGATGTGATTTTGGAATAAATATCTATGAGAGAATGATAAAAACAGGGCTGGAAAGGAGAACTTGTAATGTATTTAAACACTGAAGCCTCAGGAATTGGGATAGTTTTCACACTTCTCTTAAATTAAGGCAAGAGTCTTGTGTGTCTGAACATCCACACTGACAAGTATTGGATACAGGCCGACTCTGAGGAATCTGTTAATTGGAGGGCAGGCAGTGTTCCCCAACTGCTGGCAAATTTAAGGATGGGATTCAGTTACGAAATCATGGCACTCAACAGTTGGGCGGAAGTACTTGGTTACATGTAGGAAAAACACCAATGTGTTTCCATGCACTGTTACATTCTTTATGCATTTTAGGAAGTACTTTGGAAAAACAGAAAAATAATCTGCAATTTATATTAAAAATGATAAGCCATGCCTAACACATATAAAATAGTTTGTCCATTCAACAACTATTTATTGAGCATAATTATTGTACTACAGTTATGTAAAATTCACATTCACTGTAGCTATTACAACTATTTTAGTTATAATATACCCTCATTAGATACAAAATAGCTTTACATATGATCTTTAAAATATCCTGCATATATTGATGAGGTTTCTGTTCTTAATATAATGAAAAATTTGAAGACAATTAACAGGAGGTTTTCTCTAATGGTTTGATTAATCATTTCATAGCATTATTTTTATGTATTTTGAAAGTAGTCATTTTATTTAAAAACCGTGTATTCTTTCTAATGAAATTTTGTATCTTTTTTCTTTATTTTCCCATTTAAATATTACACCCTTGTGGGGAGTCAGGACATGTATAGAACACATCCCAATCCCCCCCTTTTTTTTTTTTTGGTTCTGGAGATTGAACTCGGGACCTCTCACTTGCGAGGCAGATGCCTGAACCACTGAGCTAAATCCCAGGCCCCCACCAGTCCCTTTTTGATTCCTTCCCTTCCTCACCCTCCTCTTCTCCCACCCCTTTTCCTTTTGCAAAAGATCTCTCTCCCTGTTTCCCACTATGCGCCTTTTATTTTGCTCTGTTGTTAAGGACATATTGTCCTTGTAAATTTTTATTCTTAAAAAAAGAAACAGTGCTTGGATACATCATTAAATGAAGCTCATTTTGCAAGTTATTACTTTGAAGAATCAAACCTTACTGTGTCAACAAATCCTTTCCTTTTCATTATACTTGAATACCTGGCTAGATTTTTCCTCCACTTAATTCTGTGATATAATGTCCTGCTGATTTTGATGCAGCTACTACTGCTTAAAAAGAAAGCAATTCTAGGTTCAATTTCAGTGTATCCAATTGTGTACTTGGTATTTCTTTCATCAAAGATACTAAAGATATACTCTGGAGCCCTGGTTTTATAAGTTTGAAAAGGCTATAGAATGCTTTTATATATACCAATTTATTTAGCTTTCCTTGATAATGTCTCAAGTTTGAAATGTTCTAATTTGCCTATGTTTGGCTTATTCTAGTAATGATTAGAGACAAAAAAATTTATTTCTGCACTCACTTCTTACAGAATTGTGGGTATTTTACTCTGTAACTACCTTTCCTGAGGCATTCTGGTTGAAAAACATACTGATTGAAGTGATTGTTGTTAAAAATTATGTTTCATTAATCTAGAAAATAGAAAAAAGGTGGTAGATTTTAGTTTGGAGTCAAAGACATTGTGTCTTGTCTGTAGAGTTACTTCATAGTCTGTGTAAGCAGATGTGGTATTTTAGGAGGGATTAACCCAGGTATCTTACAGATTCATACTGCAATTAGTAATATTTAGTGTACAAATATTTCAACCACACAGAAATACATGTTAAAAAGGAAACCTCATTATAGCCCTTCAACTATCTTTAGTGTTATCTACTATTGGAAAGGGCTCTGTATCAATATACAACAGTTTGAATACATGAATTAGTGTATGTTTGTCTTTTTTACTTACATTGGAACCTAAACTTTTCTTTTTCCTCTTGAAAATTTTGTTATGACTTCTTGTTATATTCAATCTTTTTTAAATGGCTGCATAACATTTTATGGTGGTATGAGGATTTGTACCATCCTTATTGTTTAATTCATTTGTTCAATATGTGTGCATACTTTATACTTATATCTAAGGATACAGCAGCAAACAAGACAAGAGTTTCTATGAAAGTGAATATATAGCATATAAAGAATAAAATATTTATTTATTAATGGACATGAGTGCTTTTAATATTATTCCTCTATTATAAAAATGCTACAGTATATAAAAAGTATTCATTTTATTTTTTCGTGTTTGCAAATATCTACAGAGTAAATTCCTAGTAGTCAAATTTTTGAGTTTGCAAACATTTATATTCAAAAGAGACCAAATTGCCCAATATAAATAGTTTGTAAAGTTTTATGTTTACAAATAGTTCACAAACAGAGCCATTTCCCTGCTCATTTTCTAGTATTGAATATTATCAAATACTTCATCATCAGCCAGTCTTATAAGTGAGAAGTTGTATCTCAATAATTTAATTTTCTTTGAGTCGTCAATGATTTGTTTTGAGGATATTATTAATTTTATATACTTTCGTGCTGTGATTTAAAGTTGTATTTTGTATTTCTTACTGATTTTAAAGCATTATTTACATATTACAGATGCTTTAGGTTATATATACAGTATTTTACATATGTTTTGTTTTACTATATATGTTCATTAAATTGTTCTCATTCACTATTTATCTTTTAATTTGATTATTGTTCTTTGGCCATAGATACTAACTGACTTTTATGAAATTACATGAGCAATAACTTATTTAGAATCGATGCGTTTATTCAAAGACTTTCTCTGTAATGATATTTAAAAAATATTTACAGTAATCTCTGATCCAGGTAAGGTGAAGTTATGCATGCTTCTCTATTTTGTATGCAAATTACAACCAAATTCTCTGGACAAAAAATACTGAGGAAAAAATCACAAAACTTAAAAATAGCTCAAAAATTAGATAGACTTGCTAGGACCTTATACTTACTACAATCTCAATTAAATTCAGAGACTTTTTTCACGTTGCATGCAAATTATGAAATTTATATGAAATATAGGTGGCTACAGGATAGCTAAGTTTTGAGAAAAAGATTTAAAAATTGAGGTACAAAAAAAATTAAGGGACCTATTCTACTTAAGTAGTTACACACCTGCAGTAATAAAGGTAATGTGATATGGGCTCAAGGATAGTGACTAGGTCTATTGGGGAGAAATGTTTCAGGCTTAATACGATTTATTTTAAAAGCCACGGCAAATGTTGGTGGACCCTATGATGACTTTCAGAAAAATTAGTTTTTCTTCTAAGGTATAGGTCATTTCTGAAACAGGTTTTTCTACACTTGACCTTTTCTGTGACATAATTGTGTTGTTATCATGGCTAATACAACAAATGACCACAAATGAAGTAGATGGCCCAACACACATTTCTGATCACAGTTATATAGACCAAAGTCTGACCAGACTGAGAGTAAGATGTCAATGCCAAATTCATTTTAAGAGACTCTAGGACAGAATCTGTTCCCTTGTTTCTGACTGTGTATAGACAACAAACAGACTGACTGTCTCACTACCTCTTTCCTCCAAATTCAAGACAAAAACGGTGAATTGAGTCTTTCTCACAAGTCAGTTTTTACTCCCCTCATTTTAAGAAAATTATTTTTAAAAATTTTGTGATAACATTAAGCGCACCTGCATAATGCAGATAGTCACCTTATCTAAATATTAACTTCAGTCTTAATCTTCAAAATTAAATCCTTTTGACATGAATGGTAAAATTTTCACAGATATGAGGGATGAGAATTTGGATATCATCAGAATTAAATTATTCCACATACCAAATATATGAATAAATCTTAATCATTACTTAGGAGCAAAGACAGGGAAGTGAATAGAAAGAAACAAATGAGTACATTTTAAAATTTCCCTGCATTTTTTCTGAGCTACTTCATAAAATTTTAATCCTTTTTGTTCATTATCTTTGTTTTTTATGTGTTTTGATAATCTAGCTAAGGTAACATTATCATTGCAAACCTTATGAGCCTTGACCATTGCCAGTTTTCTTTTTCTGGAAGTTTCAGTAAATTATTTTTTTTTAAAAGACACTCTACAGTGAATAGAGCATAAAGCCAAAATTCCAGAAACATTAAACCTTTACTAGGGCACCATTTTCTTTTCCTATTCTAAAACCTAGATTGAAGCTATTTTTTTTTTTCAGGGGAAGGATTTGAGACAAGGTTGTGCTGTATAGTTCAGGCTGGCCTCAAACTCAGAGTATCCACCTGCCTCATCTTCTTTAATGCTAAGATTACAAGCATGTGCCACCACACCTGATTTTAGATTTAAGCTACAGTATTGAGGTTAACAAAGCATTGATCTTATAGTTTCACAGTAGATGGATTTAAAAAAAAATTCAGGCATTAATTCTTATGCTTAATACACAATAAATTCAATTCTACAATTCTGATATGGGTATTTAAGAAATATCTTTCTAAATTATTTTACATAAATTATTTTTATTTAAATTATTTTATTTATATGTACTTGAACCTCATTTATTCTGACTGCTCATGTTGTGTAACTGTGTAGCTGCATACTAATGGACCTGAAAGAAAGGTAGATGCCTGAAGACTTAGAGGGTTTCTTCAAGTTTTAATCCTACCCAGTACTCAGAGACTATCAGCTATGCTGCCATGGTGATATTTCCATATTTCCCTGTATACATAAAAGAATATAAGGTGTTATTGAATCTTACTCACTAGGTATTGAAGATATGAAAAATTAAGATTAAATACGATATCACAAATATGGGCTCATTTAATTAATCATTCATCAACACTAAAAATCTTTATTTTATTTCTTATACATTGGGCATAGAGCGCTAAAAACAGCATCCTTGTTCATGGTACTTCAATTTCAAATGAAACGCTAAATTTTAAAGCTTAAAACAAAGCATGAAGGAAATAATCCATTATCATTATCACTTTTCTGTACTATTTCCAAGCCTATTTGATTTTTTTTATTTGTTTGTTTTCAGACAGGGTTTCTCTGTGTAGCCCAAGCTGGCCATGAACTTGCAGCAACCCTTCTGACCCAGCCTTCTGAGTGCTGGGATTACACACCCAGCTGCAAACCTATTTGAAATTGAAATGTATCAAAATAAAATTTTTAAAAATCAGTGATAAATTTTCCTTCTTGTAGTAATAATATGTCTCTCTGAACTGTTGGTTCACACTACATGCTTTCATTTTTCTTTTCTCTGATTTGTCTTTATCCATAGATACAACAGTTGAGGAGGGTATATCAAACAATTCTACTTTTAAGTGTCAAATTTTATTCATTTTTGATGATGAGACTAAACTGGATCTGGGTTTCACATATTGCCATGTGGATTTCTCCTGCTGTTTCTTTGTTAAGCAGTATCATAACACTAATTTAGTATTTGAATATGGCTTGCTATTTGAGCCACAATAGAACAACTTGAAGAAAGAATTGAATGTAAATGACAGATAATATTTGCACAGGTTTCCATAAAAATAATGTACAGGAAAGAGTTAACTCAACAGACTTGGGTTGCTCAAAGCCTCACATTACATCTTCAGGGCTGGAGATGATCAGCTCGCTGAAAATGACCTCTGAGCTTGGGGGATATTCTGCGTGAAGTAAGTGTTGTGTTTGACGAAGGCGTCCGGCCTGCCGTACTAGTCTGATCATGATTTATGATGAATAGCTGGGCATGGTCAGAGTAAGGAACTGTGATCAGTCTTGTGACATTGCTTGCCTTTGTTACTGATGCAAAATAAACAAACCAAATGAAACTCTGGAGTGTGAGGAAGCATTGCCTGTCTATGCGACTAAAATAATCAGAATGCCCTAGATACCGGTTCTCAGGTGAAATGCCCTGTGTGACATGTCATATGTGTTGCATCAAATCACCATATGATCACTGGAAAAATTAAGTGAATCTCTAGGCAAGCCCACTGAAAGTGGATACTTAGAAGCTTGTATTTCTATTCTTCTAGGATTTACCTTATGTCTATTCACATTGATTCTTATCTGTATCCTTTCATTGTACTAACCCATATTCGTGGTGTAACATTTTTTTCTGACTTCTATCAATCCTTCAAGTGAATTATTGAGCCTGATGATGGTCTTGAATATTCCCAATATAAATAGATATAGTTAATTAACATGAATGGAATGATTTTTTAATCAATCTGTGGAGTCCAGTAGGTTTATTTTTTGGGGGGGAGTGGATACCAGAAATTGTTTAAATGCAGATGACAATGATTTAACAGAGAGCAGAAAATAGGCAACAAAGAATAATTTTTAAGAAGCCACGAAGAGATGAAATTCATTGGGTTCATGTTACACATAATAACATATTCATGTTATACACATTTAACAGATAGAAGATGAAAGTATAAATACAGACTGGTAAATTTGGATAAGTTCAAGTTACAACTATTCAGCATCAGTTTTAGTGAAAAAACTACTATGGATAGTATCCAAGTAAATGAATATGGTTGTTTTCAATGTAATGATATACAAACTAAGTGAACAGTTTAAAGGGTCACATTTGGTGACTCTTGCCCTAGGGTATAAAGAATTAGAAAGTCAAAGGCAATTAGGAACTTTTAGTTATTATTTCTACCATTAAAATATACTTTCTCAATAGAAACTGCCTACAGAGTTATCTTTCTGTTTCTATTTTTTAATTTGTTAAAATTTGGCAGTTGTGCTCATGTTATATTAAAAAATAATTTCCATCAATCTGGATTTAAGATCTTGAGTAGCCAGACATGTTGATGCATGCCTGTTATCCCACATTCAAGGAGTCTGAGGCAGAAGGATTGCAAGGTAAACCCTATTTGGACAATTCAATGACTTGGTGAGACTTTGTGTCAAAATTTTTAAAAATTATACAGGGCTAGGAAACTGCAAAATGAGGATACATTGAGGTCAGTTCCCTCTACAAGAAAAAAAAAACCTTTAATGTATTTCAAGGGATATTTCTTATTTACATTCTACTTATATTTTTCTTAATAATTCATATGATTAATCTTCTAAATCATGTTACAATTGGGAAATTATCTTGGAACTATTTCCATCTATCTATCTATCACGTTTCTATCTCACTATGTACCTATATCTATGTGAGAAAATGGTATCTGTCAAGGTTACTATACTATTCTCAAGGACTATAAACATACATTATTTTTAATACCTTTACACAACATTTGCCTTTCAGGCATTTTGGGGCTTTATTAAAAGAAAATTAAATAAGCTATTTACAATGATTGAAAATCAGTGAATACTTCATAGATTAGCATCAGGTAGACCTGTTTGTTATTCTTTAGAAAATAATACAAAGAATTGCTCTCAAAAATATTAAATAAATGTCAAGGTGCATGAAAGTTTTTAATGGCTGAACTAACTCTTGTGTTTTGACCCCAGCTTTCCTAAATCTGATATGAGAACTAATGCTGAGATTTGGGCTGGGAGTTAACAACTTTTAGTTAAATCAAGTAAAGTTCTTTCTTCTTCTTTTAATTAGCTTAATCCTTCCTGTAGAAAGACACAAGCCAAGGCTCTTCATTTGTCTTTCTATCTCTTCATGTCTGTCACTCACACTTATTGACAGAGAAGCAGAAAATAGAAAATAGAAAGATGTGATGTAAGTTTTTGATTCTCACCAAATGAGAATTTGTAGCAAAGGATTCACTTTTTTCCACACATAGCTAAAACCTTTAATAAGTCATATTTGGGTTATACTAGATATAATATGTCACACTAGCATAAAATAAACTGAGATTAGCTTTTAACTTTTAAGGGCAATCATATCTGTCAAAACATGGACCTTGACGTAGCTTAAGATTTCATAAGGCATCTCACAACTTCTGGCTCTAAACATTCAGACTTGATGTTAATCCTGAATAGAGCTGGATTAAATTTAGCAGCTGTTTTAGTTCATAATATTCTCCCAAAGTGGAATGGTACCTACATTCATTTTTGAGAAAATTGAAAGATGAAACTAAAAATGAAATTATTTTTGAAATGGAACAGAAAAGACTCTGATGAAAAAATTGCCGATTTATATCATCAATCTCAGTGAGAGGGTACTCAATGTTTAATGGCATTATAATGATGATAACCTTAGAATTAGATGGCTCAGAAAGTGTTGGTGCCAAGGAAGAATAATAATGCACCTGAAAATGTCATGAAGGTAGGGTTTACATAGGTAGGAGTAGATACACATATAGATATTAACCAATATTCTCTTTACTGTTATCTATGACAAGACACATAAGAATATGTTAAAACATTTTGTACAGCTAATGAAAGAAGTAAATTGACCAATTACCATGAGAGCTTTAATTTGAAAATTACTGACCAAAATTAGACATGCTTTTATTTCAAATTATTATTTTCCTATTTCAAGCAATTTTAGATTAATGATCATTACATCGTAGAACAAGTTAATATCAGACAAGGAGCAGATTTTTCCATGATCTCTCTTTTGTGATTACATTAAATGTATATTCAGATATTGTACAGTACATCTAAGTTAGATAACACACTGCCCTGATCAAAACAAAATTGATGACATGCGATTCTGTTCCTTTGTTCACATGAAACTTTATAAGTTCTTGTTAACACAAGTTTAACTCTATTCCATTTTAATGAATATTACATCTGTGAATATACCAGTTTTAATTACACACAGAAACCTAGTTAAAATGTTCCATTTAGAAAATTATAAGAAATGCCCACAGATTTTTATGCAGATAAAAAGTCCTCCAACCAAAGAACTTGATCATTTAGTAAATTGTATTATATTTCTTATCAGTAGCAAATCTTTTAATATTTTACACTGTTGTTCCTATCAGAGCCCTAACGTAACTTCACACAAGCAAGTTGAATTCAAAGAAATTTTGAGTACAAAAAAATATCCATTTTCCCAGCATCAATAAATCTGTAGATAGTTGTAATTGATATAGAAATGTATTCTTTAGTTATGTCATCATAGCTAATTGTATTTTCTCTTCCATTTTACATATTTATTTATACCTACTAATTTAACAATTGTTTTCTTTTTTATAAGTTCCGTATAATGAACAAAAACTATTGCATAATATGAAGCTGTGAAGTTAAGCTAGATTTTTATTCTATTAAATGACCATATAATGAAACTTAAGCAAAGACCTTCCTATTACAGGCTTGCCAACTCCCCGTCCACAGTACAAGCCTTTAATAATGTAAGGCCCAAAATAAAACAGAAGCTGGTACCCACTGTTTCCTTTGATTTGAAGAATTTATTATCAAAACATTTTAAATATTTAAAACGGGAGGGTGGAACCGCTGAAATCCTCTAACTTTTCAGGGACATAACTGTCAGTTTTTGCTAGTTAGCTTTATTTTTAGTACTGGTTTGCAAACACTGTTGCAGAAAGGGCATGTTTGTCTCTTGGAGAAAACTAATTCTCTGCATGGTCTCTGACAAGACCCAACACACTTGTCTGTTATCAACATCATTTCAAACAATAATAAAAAGCTAAGAAAGCATGCACTGGATGGTATCCTTTGAATTGATCAGATATGATTATATATTGAAATATTTGGAGACGAATGCAGATAATTTTATTTGCCTAGCAAACCGAGGATAGCAGTACTCTTCTAGCAAAGAAAATAGAGATTTGGAGAGGCAAGGCAAACTTTATGAACAAGTACTTAATGGTTATCTTCTGGTGAAGTGAGGTCTACTAAATACGGGGAATTTTAAAGCTCAGGGTCATTGCAGTTCCAAATGTCAATTTGGCACTTTTCCCCAGGCCAATTCACCACTCACATTGGAGTATCAGATCATTAGTGACTCCGAGTACATTACATGTTCAAATGGTATAGATGGATGAATATTACTCTCGTGAAATTGAAAGAATGCACAGAGTAACAAAGCCAGAGAAGAGTATTTGCCAATTGGCAAAGACTCATAACTAAAAAGTGTGAAAAAAGTAGTTTTTTAAAACAGAAAAGCAAATAATAAGAGTACAAGAAAGGGCATGAAGGCCACAATTTCAAAGCCATACATTTCCCGTACTGTTCTTATTCTACTGTTGTACTTAACAAGATGAATTTCAAAGCCATATGTGTGGTTACAGTTATTCTTATTGTTTTTATTTAGAACAGTTTAACATTCACAGAAAAAACTGACCAAAAATTGCAGAGTTGCCCTGTAACTGCCTATGTGACAAAACACAAAAGTACACAGCCTCCTCACAGCCCAATTCCCAACACAGTGTGGCGCATTTCCAATGATCAGTGAATTAAACACTGACATCATTTTCAACTACAGTGCATGATTTGCCTTACAGAACAGTCTTTGTGCTGTAAGCTCCATGAGTTTTGACAAATGTATAATTTCATACATCCACTATTGTAGTATCGTGGGTGATAGTTTCACTGCTCTAAAATTTACCTGAGTGCCACCTTCTACCCTTGTTTTCCCCAAACTCTTATTCTAATGGTTTCATACTTTTTCCCTTTACAGAATGTCACTTAATTTTAATCTTAGACTATGTAACATTTTCAGGTTGATTTCCTTCAATAAGTAATATACATGTCAAGTTCCATTAAAACTTTTCATGGAAATATTTTGTTAATTTCAGTTCATTATATAAATAATATATATTATTTTATAATAAAGCTCTGGATGTATGACCATTTATTTATCCACATACTGAAAAAGAAACATTGTTTTCATATTTTCACAATTATGAATAAGCAAAATTAAAAAATTCATGCTAGGTTTCTTTGTGGATCTAACTATGTAACTCATTTGGGCAAATAGAAAAGAGTGCAATTGTTGTTACTGTCAAATTATATAATGATCTAAGTGGATTTCCATATGTAGGTCTTTACGATTTTCTACCTACTGGATCTGTCTTTTACCCATTTTTGCTTTATAAATTCTGATACTGTGTTAACTTGCTACTACTATCACTGGTGTCATCACTTCATTTATCCTTAAGCTATACTCATAGCTTACACTGTTCTACTAATATTTTAAACAGACTATTATCTACTAGATAAATTAAGCATAAAAGTTTTTATTTTACTCTTTCTTATTCCCTAACTCTTTTATGTAAGTAGAAGTTCCTCATCTTTATCATTTACTTTTATTACTGTAATACAAGTAGATATTAATAAAGAAAACATAAAAACACTCATCTTACTTCTATGAGAAAACAAAATTTCATAAAAAAATAATTAGAGAATAACAATGATTAAAATGCTGGGCATCATAAACTTAAGAGAATGGCCAAAATGTTACTCAGGGTACAAAACACAGACAAAAAAAAAAAAAAGATCCTCTCTTACTAAGGAATAAAAGGACAAGTGAAACAAATTTACATTTACCTTAAAATACTTTGAAACAGAAGGATGGACACTTTTTGGAATTATTTGGAATTCTTTCTACTTCCTATTTATCCATCACCAATCCTCTCCCCATACATATTGAGTTTCTCACATGAAGGAAATCATGTGATATTTAACTGTTCATGTCTGACCTATTTCACTAACATTATGTTCCAAGTTGCATCGATTTGCATACAAATGCTTCATATGAAACAGGAAGAGACCCAGAATAGCAAAAGCAAAGCAAGAGACATCACAATTCCAGATTACTCTGATTAAAACACTGTGATACTGGTATAAAAACAAGCTAGCAGATCAATGGAACAGAATAGAGGAAGCACAGACAACCCTAGACAAATTCATTTATTTGATATTTGACAAAGGGGCAAAAGTCACTGGAGGAATGATAGCCTTTTTAATGAATTGTATTGGAAAAATTGGATATCCATAATCAAAAGACTGAGTCTAGACCCATACATCTCACCATGTGCTAAATGAAAATGAAAATTGATTAAAGATCTAAATGATAAAACAAACACTTATTTTGCTGGGAGATAAAATAGGTACAACTCTTGAGTATGTAGGTGTAGGCAAGAACTTTCACAACAGTGCTCCAAGGGCACAAGCAATAATATTGAGAATGAACCAATGGTATCATATCAAACCAAAAAGCTGCTGTACAGCAAAGGAAAGAAACAACTGAGTGAAGAGACAAACTGGGAATGGGAAAAAAAAATTCCCAGCCAATCCTCAGAAGATTAGAATTTACAAAGAACTAAAAAAAAAATTAGACTACTCAAAATAAAAGAGCCAATCAAAAATGTGTAACAACTTTCTTTCTTTCTTTCTTTCTTTCTTTCTTTCTTCTTTCTTTTCTTTCTCTCTTTTTTTTGTTCCTCTCTTTCTTTGTCATGTGCTCCAAATTTAGGGACCACAGAGCAGCTGAAAGAAGTGAGTAGTCACCAGTGGCTTGAGAGAAAGATACAGCTGTGTGGAATGTGAGTAACAGCATTTAACTCCATGAAGAGGAGTAGAATCCAGCAGCTCCTGCCCCACCCCACCCTTTGACAAGCATCAGGACAGACCACAGAAGTACCAGTGGGGATGAACCAGAGGAGGGTGAGTAAAGACCAAGTGGAGCCAACTGTACACAAGAGTGGGAGCAGCCCTGGGCTCTCCCTGCCTGAGGGTGCCACAGTAACCCATAGTAAAGAGGTGGGGCAGAGAGACATCCAAAAATCTGCTGACTGAAGATGTGCTCCAGTTTCCACAAGATCAAACTTGTACACAGCTCTATTGCAGATTTAGCAGGGGGATATAGAACAGTTTTGGGACACTACCTGCCTTGGACACTACCACAGAACTGTGGGCTCCAGAGGAATTTTATTTTTTACTTTTATTTATTTTCTTCCTTTTTTGTTGGTTTTCTTTCCTTTTTCTGCCTTTTTAATGCTTTTACCTTTATTTAAATCTTATTCTATTTATCTTCTTTCTTTTCCTCAACTGTCTCTCTTGAGATTATGATATTTCCATGTAAGTTAAAAATGTCTCTTGTCTTTCTGGTTTACTTTGATATTCTTTTGCTTTATCCTTCATGTTTTCTTTCCTCTCCTCTTCTCCAGTTTCCCAAGCCTTGGATGATCATCTGCTGTCTTCCAACCTTTCCTTTAATACATTTCCCTTTGTTTATCTCTCTGTTTCACCCCAATATCTCTTAAATTCCACCCACCAATGGTAAAATCACTCCATTAAGGGGAAATTCACTTTATACAACCTCCTGGTTTATGTTGGATTGTGTTATATAACTGTAGATCATGCTCCTATGGTTAAAGTTACCAAATTAATAGCTACCACAGCTTATCAGTTTTTAGCTGAGATTGATGCTATTGCCACTGCTAATTGTACTACTTTACCCAGAATGTCCTACCTGTTGTAATGCTGTTCTCCCTTGTATGACAACACTGTGATTGTCTGGGGGCATAACCATCACCCTAGTCCTGTACCAAATGACTGGGTGCTGATCCAAATAAATATCAACTTCTGATTCTTAACAAATTGGGAAGGTAGAGTCTTGGGACAGACACAAAGACCAAGAACCACATATGCCCAGAGACATCTCTGAAAAATAGAAGCCTCAATACTAGTGGTAAAGCTGTCTTCCATAAGAAATGTACAAGCATCAAAGCCAAAAACAAAATAAAATAAAATAAAATTCATAGAAAATGACAAGTCTCAGAAGAAAAATGCAATCCCAGACTTCCAGGCCACCTAGGACAAGCCCAGGAGACAACAAGGTAGAGGAAATCAAAAGTCAGCCACCTGAATTTTTTGAAATGATAGAAGCACAAGTAAGAAGTCAGATGCATGAGGTTATAGGGAAAATATTCTGTCAGGGAAACAAAAAAATGATGATCAAACTGAAAGACATGCTCAATGAATCTAGAGTAGACACAGATTATAAATAATATAAGAGCTTAGAAAAATGATGGAAACCATGAACGTCCAACATAAGAAAGAAATGGAATTCATGAAACAGATTCAAACAGACATCCAGGAGATTAAAAATTCCATTGAAAATATATTCAATAGATTGAACAAAGGTGAGGACAGAATTTCTTAACTAGAAGACAGGAATGCAGTTAATGACTACAAAAAGAAAGATTTTAAAAATGACAAGGGACAATGAAAAATCAATCCAACAATTGCAAGTTGAAGCAAAGAAGAACAATATAAGATTGAATGGGTCGAGAATGTTGGAGATAGTGCAAATGCTATAAAAAGCTTGTTCAAAGAAGTAATGGCAGAAAACTTTCCAAACATGAAAAAAAAATTGACACACCAATAAATGAGGCATATAGAACTCTAGCCATGACCAAAACAAATTTACACAAAGGTGTACAATTATTACTACCACAGAAATTCAGCACAAGAACAGAATATGAAAAGCTGTTAGAGAAAAGAAACAAATGACCTATAAAGGAAAGCCCATCAGAATCACAGCAAACTTCTCAATGCAAACCCTTAAGTCAAGGAGAGCTTGGATTGAAATATTTCAGGTTTTGAAAGAAAACAACTCCCAACCCAGATTGATGTACCCTGAAAAACTCTTTCAAATTCAATGGAGAAATAAGATAATTTCATGACACAGAACAGCTGAAGAAACTCATGACCACTAAACCAGCCCTACAAATGCCCTGCAGGATATTTTAGAAAGAGATAATAAAGACCACAACTACAAGAACACCAGTGGAAAGAAGCCACTAGGTAGGGAAAGCAATTAAACAGTGGGGAAAGATAGGGAACCAACAGCAGGAAAATAATATGACAAAGATAAGCCAATACATTTCACTTATAACCTTCAATATAAATTGTCTGAACTCATCAATCAAAAGAAACAGACTGGCAGAATGGATCAAGAAACAAAATCCAACAATTTGCTGCATACAGGAAACATATTTAACTAAAAAAGAAATTCATGCACTGAAAGTCAAAGGTTATAAAACAATACTATACGTGACTGGAACCCAGAAAAGAAGGGGTAACAATAATGTCTGCAGACAAAGTGGATTTCAAGGCAAGACTGATTTAGAGACAAAGAAGGTTACTACATCCTTGTAAGGGAACAATCCAAGAGGAAGAGATAACAATCATAAATATATATCCATCAAATACCAGTGTACTCAACTATGAAAAACATATTAACCAACATGACAAATAAAATAAACAATAATATAATTGTAATAGGGGACCTCAATACCTCACTTTTACAAATAGACAGATGAACTAGATAAAAAATCAACAAAGAAATGTCAGAACTGAATGAAACCTGTGAACAAATGGACTTAGTGAATGTCTGCAGAGTGTTTCACCCCATAACATCAGAAAACACATTCTCATTACATGGGATGTTCTCTGAAATAGAGCACATACTAGCCCATAGAACATGCTTAAGTAAATGCAAATAAATTGAAAGTATCCCATGAGTATTTACCTGATTATAATTCAATTAAATTGTAAATCAATGGCAAAAGACACCACGAAAACTGCATAAACTCATGGAAATTAAATAACACCCTCCTGAACAACAAATGGTCATAGATGCAATAAATAAGAAATTAAACTGTATATACAATTAAATGAAAATGCTAATACAATATACTGGAACTTATGGAACATTATGAAAGGAGACCTAAGAGGAAACTTTATAGTAATAAATTCCCACTTCAGGAAAACAGAATGCATTGAAATAAACAACCTAATGTTGAACCTCAAATGTCTAGGAAAAGAAAAACAAGTCAAGCACAAAGCTCATAAAAGGGAGAAAATTACAAATATCAGGGCAGAAATTAATGCAATTGAAAATAAGAAAACAATACAAAGAATCAGGAATCAAAGAGTTGGTTCTTCGAAAGATTAAATAAAATGCATAAACCCTTAGCCAACCTTATCAAAAAAAAGAAAGATTTAAATTCATGTAATTTGGAATGAAAAAGAATAAAATCACAATGGATTCTGTAGAAATCCAGAAGATCATCAATGACTACTTTGAGAATCTGTACTCTAATAAGATGGAAAACAGAAAAAATGGACAGATTCCTAGATTTATATGAATTATCAAAGTTAAATCAAGAAGATACAAAAATTCTAAATAACCTAGTAGCAGTCAATGAAACTGAAAATGTCGCTGAAAACTTACAAAGAAAAGCCCAGGTTCTGACGGTTTCACTGCTGAGTTCTACAAGAAATTTAAAGAAGATCTAATGCCACTATTTCTCAACCTCTTTAATGAAATTGAAAGAGAAGCAATACTCCCAAATTCATTCCTGTAAACAAGCACTACCTTGATACCAAAACAAGAAAAAAATCCATCCAAAAAAGAGTACTACAGGCCAATCTCCCTAATGAACATAGATGCAAAAATCCTGAATAAGATACTGCCAACAGAATGCAGCAAATCATCACAAAAAGATTATACATCCTGAACATGTGAGATTCATCCCAGGGATGCAGATGCTTCAACATATGCTAATGGAGTCTGACCAGTCCTCCAATCACTTGACCAAGGGTACAACAGCCAAATAACAAAAGACAAGACAAGATTTTTTACTGTATAAATGGGGGGGTCCAGGATGGTCAAAGCTCTTATCAGGCTAAGATGCTGTCTCCTGGAGCTGGCCACTATTTATTGAACACACAGCTTCTTGAAGGAGCAAGAGGAGGTCCAGGGAACAGTGGAATGGAGAACACTGATGCGAGCAGGGACCTAGCAACAGTGGAACAAGACATTTTAGTAGGAATAGATCATTGATTAATGGGAAATTTGTTTTATCACATAGACTAATTTCTGCCTCTATAGACGTTTTATGTAGGAGTCATGTTGCTCTTAGCTACATCATTGTTTTGCCCTCTGAGACATCACAGCATCACAGATCACTGAGACTTCCATGGTGACCAGCAGTGTAGGGAGTAGTTCCTTTCCCACACACCAACTGCTGGCTCTTCAGCAAGCCATTGTGGGCTAATGGGCACACTCAGGCTTTTAATATGAAAAGCCAATTTATGAATTTGCAACTTGCTTAATGTGGTCCCCATCAATATGCAAATCAATAAATGTAATATACCATTTTAACAGAGCCAAAGGCAAAACTCACACAATCATCTCAATAGATGCAGAAAAGGGATTTAACAAAGTCCAATACCCATTCATGATAAAACCCTACAGAAGATTGCAATAGATAGTCTTTCTCTCAATCTGATAAAAGCTATCTATGACAAACCAACAACCAACATCATACTAAATGGTCAAAACTGAAAGTTTTCTCTCTAAAATCAAGAGCAAGACAAGGATGTCCACTATCACCACTCCTATTCAATATAGTTCTGGAAACATTAGCCAGAGATATTAGACAAGAAAAAAAATGAAAGGAATAAAAATAGGAAAAATAGAATTTAAATTATCATTATTTACAGATGACATAATACTGTACACAGATAACCACAAAAACTCCATCAAAAGACTTCTAGGTTTAATAACCAAATTCAGTAGTTAGCTGGATATAAACTGAACACTCAAAAATCAATAGTATTCCAATAAACAAATAAGAAGCTCAATGAGAGAGAAATTAGAAACAATAACTTTCTCAACAGCAATGACAAAATGAAATTCTTGGGAATCAATCGCACAAAAGAAGTAAAAGATCTTTACATTGAAAATTACAATAGGCTGAAAAAGGAGATTGAAGAAGATATTAGAAAATGGAGAGATATCCCTTGTTTGTGGGGAGGAAGAAACAACTTAGTGAAAATGGCCATATTTCCAAAATTGTGGTGCAAATTTAATGCAATTCCAATCAAAAAACCATTCGCCTACCTCAGAAAACTAGAGAAATAATTCCTAAAGTTCATTTGGATTTGGAAGAGACCTGGAATAGCAAAAACAATTCTTAACAACAGAAACAAGAGAGTAGGCATCACAATCCATGACTTGAAATTATACTAAAAAGCTACTGTGATGAAACAGCATAGTATTGGAAAAACAAACAAACAAACTCCTGAGGATTAGTGGAATAGATTAGATGATGGAGAAAATCCCCAAACACATTCAGCCACCTTGTCTTTTACAAAGGGGCCAAACATGTTCACTGGAAGAAAGACAGCCTCCTTAATAAATGGTGCTGGAAAAACTGGCTTTCCACATGCCAAAGACTAAAACTAGACCCCTGTCTCTCACCATGGACTAAACTAACATCAAAATGGATCAAAGATCTAAATATTAAAATAGAAACACTAAATCTGCTGGAATAGACAATAAGTAGAACACTTGAGGACATAAGGGTAGAAAAAGACTTTAAGAACAAAACCGTGTTGCACAGGAAATACTACAAAGAATCAATAACTGGGACCCCATCTTATTAAAAAGCTTTTGCACAGCAAAAGTAAATCACCAACAGAATGAAAAAACAACCCACAGAGTGGGAAAAAATTTTAGGCAGTGGTTGCTCAGACAAAGGATTAGTATCTAGAACACATAAAAAATTGAAAAAATCAACCCCCTCTCAATTTAAAGACCTTATTCAAAAATGGGCAACTGAAATGAATACAAGCTTCTCAGATGAAGAATTAGAAACAGCAAATAAATACATGAAAAAATGTTCAACATTACTGGTCATCTAGAGAGATGAAAATTAGAACAATGCTGAGATTCCATCTCACTCCACAAAAATGGCTATTATCAAGAAATCAACCAAAAACGGATACTGGCTAGGTTGTGGAGAAAAAGGGACCCTTCTCTGCTGTTGATGGGAGTGTAGACTGATGAAACTACTGTGGAAATCACTGTGGAGGAGATTCCTCAAAGTACTAGGATTAGAGGTCCCATTTGACCCAGGTATTTCCCTGCTGGGTATCTTCCCAAAATAATTAAAAACATCATACAACAGTGAAATATGCACACCCATATTTACAGCAGCATAGTTCGTAGTAGCTAAATCTTTGAAATAATCCAAATGGCCATCCACTGATGAATGGACCAAAAAAGATGTATTTTTTTATATAATGGAATACTTTTAGTCCATAAAGTAGGATAAACTTGAGACATTTCTAGGTAAATAGATGCACCTTAAAATCATACTTTTCAGTGAAATAAATTGAACACATGTGTGTAAATATCTCATTGTCTCTCTGGTATGAGAAACTGAAAGTGTAAATAAGGACCGGAAATATGATAGGTATTGTGAAATAAGAAGAAATTGTTCAAAATTATACAGCGTGTGAGATATGCAGAAGACTGTAATATTGATTATGCCCAAAGCACTCTGTGAAGAGTTAACCTCACAAGTGGCTTGTTTATGGAAGTGAGTCTGGCCAAATCCTACATGCCAAGGTCAGAGTAACTCGCACCCAAATTCTGTTCCCACAACTAAAACCTTCTAACTAGAAGGGCGATGTTCTAATTACAACTATATATTTAATTTATTCTGTTCCTAACTCGAGAATGCTTTGCCTTATTCTTTATGAGCCTTGCTTACTTTAATTTCTATAGAAACTGCCCATAGCTTGCCTTTACCCTGATTGATTGCCAATAAACGTCAGTGCCTGGAGCTGGGCAGCACCTTTGTCAGGTGCACTGGCATTGGGTGTCCTGGCACCCCTCTTTCCTTCTTAGTTCTGTCTCTTAGTGTATCTATTTCTCAGGCCTGTGTAGTCTACTGGGCAGGGTAGTGGAACCTAACTGCTTGAGTCTTCAGTAGAGATACATTGTTAATAATTAAAATGTTTTATGCAAAAAAGTATAGTATTATTAGGAAATGAGTTGAGAGATAGATTAGCAAATGAAAATATATTCTTTTAAGAACATGATACATAGTGTATTTACCATTGTTATTCTCTAATTGTTTTTGTTATGAAAAATTATTTTTTCATGGAATGGCTTTTATATTTTCTTTATTAATATCTACTTGTATTACATTAAAATTTAAAAAAAGAATGGCCATCATCAAAATATAAACTAATAAGAAATGCTGGTGAGGATGTCAGACAAAAGAAAATCTTCTACATTGTTGGTGGGAATGTAAACTTGTACAACCACTATGGAAATTAACATGGAGATTCCTCAAAAGATTAAAAATAGAAATTTCATTTGACTCAGCTGACCTATTTTTAGATTTCTTGCCAAAAAAGATAAAGTAATCATATTGCAGGGATATGGTATATGCATACCCATGTTTATAGCAGCACAGTTTATATAGCTAGATTTTGGAAGCAGTGTATATGTCCAACAACAGATGAATGGATTAAAAAAATTCATTTATACACAGTGGAGTACTACTTTGTCATCTCTCTCTTAAGAAGTCTGTTAACATTGAGACATCTTTTTGCAACAAAGTCCCTCAATTTTGATGGTGTAAGAAAGTATTTATTTAGTTTCTTTAGTACTGACATTATCGCAACAAGCTTTCTTTGGAAGATAAAGAATATTATTCACTCTTAGGGTAAACTTTGGTGGAAAGCTCTAAGGTCTTCTAAGTGTTTGATTCTATCATTTTATATGTTTATATAGTTTCTGAATTCCAAAGTTATGATTATTAAAAAACAAAATGTGTTACTTGTATTTTTATATGTGGATCTTTGTGCTTACATGGATTTTTTACAAACATTATTTTACAGTAGTTTTTGGGCATATGCATGGGATTTGTATCTTTTTGGGGCCCTTGTTTTTAATATAATCAAATAAGATTGCACTGCCAATTCATTTTAAAACAATACTGACGTTCAGAAAATAATTCTTTCTTTTCAAAGTAGTAAGTACTCATGGCAATATACCCAGCTCCTTTACTTCACAATGGACAATGATAGTAATGATAAAAATAAAAAGCTCAATAAAATAAAACGCTCAATCACATAAGCAAATAATTGAGGAGTCCATAGATAAATATAAGCAGAAGCAACACTTCTTGGTATTTCTAGTTAATTTCTGCAATAACACTTTTATAATAATAATTTTAAAGCTTTAAAACGCACTTTTGTTTAGAGTTAGATTCAATATTATCCCCTCCCTTTGTCCCCAGAAATGCAACTAAATAGGAAAAATTGAGTGCTTATTTGAATTAAACATTCAAGGAACCTTGAAAAGCTAAATATGCAGGCAAGATGTTATGAACTATGTGATAGACAAGTGTATGTTAGAGACTAGTTGCCTTGGAGACAATATATTCATGGCCTCATAGGAAGACAATTCTGAGCTATTCCTCAGCAAGGCTTTCCAAACAATACTCTTCTAAAGTGACATAGCCCTACAGAACAACATTCTCCTGCTAAGAAAAATAAGTGTCTCTGTTACTAAATTTTGTTTATGTAACCTATTTTGTCCTAAGATCTTGAACCACCCTACAATTTTTATATGCTGTTTTTGTTCAATATAGAAACTGAGAGGTGTTATTTGAATGCTCCTACAGGAAAAGAAACTTAGTATTTTAAACGTGTTAGTAGATTAAAATCACATCTATTTTCACCCAATTCATTTTTCTCAGAAAATTGACATTTTAGTAGTAATATTTAAATGATAACTGAATTGAGGATTTTTTTAACACTATTCTTCTCTTGGCCTTCAATCACTAATAATGAAAATATATTTATATAAATCCAAGTTCCTTTATCATATGCTGAGGAAATTAATACTGCTTGAAACATTTTCTCATCAAATTATTTTGTTTCATATTAGTATATCTTTGGTCACATACAGGGCTGTTTAGCCTATGACAATAAAAGAAGGTAGTAATTTAAATATCTTTTATACTTAAAAAATGAACATCTAAACAAAAAAATGAATAAGAATCAAATTGCATCTCACTGAACCTTCACAAAATGCATGCTCTGTCCCTTCATCACCCAGACCAGGAAATTTATTGCTAGAAGCATACTTCTTGCTGTCTCTCAATCACTATTCCTCAGTAAGGTAACCAAAATCCTGACTTTGAATACACTAAAATAAATATGATTGTGCATTTATATCAATCCAACTATACAGTATGCAATATTATGTGTCTGGCTTCTTTTGGTCAGCATTATGCTTCTTGTGAGATCCATAAGTAAGAATGCATGCTTTCTCATTGTTTTATATGATTGTATTTCAATTTGTTTAGACATTCAGTCAATGTAGATCTATGTACTGATTTATGTTTTCATTTTTTATCCATTCTCTGTCTGATAAGCACATGGCTTTTCTAGGTTTGGGTTAATATAAATAGTATGTCTGTGAACTGTAAAGACAAAATTAGTTTCAGGTAAGATTGGCAATGGCTGTTTATTGGTATGTTTTGGTATGTTTTGTTTCAGGAGGACTTAAAGGTATTAAAAAAGACAGCCCATTGTATAGAGTCAACAGAGGAGGCACTGAGTGTAGAATCAGCCAGTGTTCCATTACAGTGGAGGTTTAAGGAGTGTGAGAATTTTAATTGGTCATCAGGGATATTTGGCAGTTCTCAGCTGACTGCATTTCAAAAGAAGAAATGTACCATGCTTGCAATGGAGAGATTTCTGTTTCTAAGTCAATTTCTGGAAAAATGAAGCCTGAGGAAATAATTTTTATGAAGTCAAATGTAATAATGGACCTTATGAAGTTGAGGTGACCATAGGAAATATTTGTCAAAACATTCTTTCAAAGATAAAGAAAAGATTGTCTCCTTGTCCTCACTCTCATAGGTCTCCTCAGCCCTTCAGGCTTAGATATTCATTGTCTTTATTTGACATTTTAACAAACACTTGAATAAGTCATTTTGGATAGAACTCACCCTTGATATCTGAACCATTTCAATATCTGATTGAATTCCTCATCCCCCAGAATTCTTCGGGTGATACCTGATCATTTTGTCTATTCTTGGTAAAAATCCTATTAAGGCAGTTTTGCCAGATCCTTCTGTACTTATACTATTTCCTGTTATAAATTTCCATCCACTGACCTCCACTGTCAAACTATTCTTGAGTCATAAATTGACACATGTTCTTCTTGTATTCAGAATGGAGCCCAGTTCTATACTGAAGTCTTTTTCCTTACTGTAATAGCTTCTGATTAATATCTGCTTTAATACTTTACTGTTCAGTTCTTTTTTTCTTTCCTTATCTTTTTTCTTTGGTTTTCCTGTTTTTTTTTTCATTAAGTTTATTGGTACATCTTAGTATACAGTAGGATGACGTTCAAGATTGGGAACTTGTACCTTTATAAAATATATATTGGTTCTTATTTTTTCCCCATTCCCCTGCCCTCCTTTCAACCCCTCCACCCTTCCTTCCTTAAAAAAAACACTGTTTCTATTTTTTTCCTTTTCTCATATTTTTTTCTTCCCCTTCTTTCCTTTCTCCGACCCCTCCCACTCCCCCTTTCCCCCTTTTTTATGAACAGAGGAAAATTATCAAAACAAAGTGTGTAGGAGGTCAACCAAAGACCTTAACTGTGAAATAATTGGTCCTAAATAAAACCTGAGGTGAAAACTAATACCTCAGTCTGGTAGCACAGCACCAAGTCACCCTCTGGTCCCTTTCAGCATCTTGCCTCTTTCTTTAGTGTTGATGAAGATAAAGGCTCAGATGCTGCTACTGAATCTCTCAGGAGGTCTGGCCAAGCTCCTTGTTCCAGAGACAAATATGTACAACCTAGGCGCCCAAACTCCTCTATCAAACAACAATTAACCCACCAATTCCAGCTTTGGAAAACTGTTCCATGAAAGACAATGTAACCTGAAGTTCAATTTACATTATATTCAACACATTTGAACATTCAGCAGTGAAATCTCAAGCAGGAAAACTTTCTTTCAATGAATTTAGGTCTCATTCAGAAAAATGAGTAGGTATTTTATTTTACATCAAGAGAACTGATTTCTCTACTTTTAGAAGAAATGAAAGCAGTCAAACTCCTAATAGATTTAAAATGTTTTCCAAATAAATAAAGCAAGAAAACATTTCCGATACCTTCTTAACACTGGCTCTTCTTATTCTGTGAGTTTCTCAGAGACGATCAAATTATTTTAAAAAACATTAAAAAGCAAGGGCCAGGGATTTAGCTCAGTGGTGTCTCACCTGCCTCACAAGCTGAAAGTCCTGAATTTGATCCCCAGTACCACACACACACAAAAAAATTAAAATGCACACTCTTTGAAAAACATAAGTAGTACACAGTCTTATTTAACTAATATTATTAATGCAATTCATGCCAATAATATTTAAGTATCTTTTATATACCATTTTCCCCAAGATCTTTATGTCTTTACTCATTTCATTCTTTGAAACAAGATTCTCTTGAACTGTTCTCTATCTCCCTGTTTTCTTAATACTTTTCCAAGGTACTATTTATCCTGACTAGAGAATTTCAGTTGATTCCAAGATAATACTGTTGTTGAAAAAATAACCATATGCAACTTTTCTCAAGCATCTAGGCATCATTTTGTTCTTGCTGTACTAATTGACCACTTTGTTAAAATTGTTGAAAGTCATGCATGAATCTTCGAGCTCAGAGTTTCTGTGTCTTTTGCTTTACATGTTTTTGCTCTCTCCCCCACAACCCTAAAACTTCAAACCTAAAAATTCCTTTCCTTTTTGTTGTTCATTCAGTTTCTTCAGAGCCCATGTACTTTGTAACAGGAATAAAGAGACACCTTTCATTCCCTTTATTTTGTTTAGCTATTCTCATAATACTCATAATGTTGCCACTTTTCATTGGAAACCCAACCTAAAGTCACACAGCTAGAAAATGTCTAAACCAGGATCCCAGTCTAGCATTCTGCTCCACTGGATCTCTCACCACTCAGAGAAAGAGTTTATCAGTTAGGGTTCACTTGAGGAACAGATGCAGTATAACATAAAATATATGCTATAGAAAGGATTTACAAGCTAGTCTTACAATGGACACCTGCAGAGTCTGGTGTGGAAGAATGCAAAGGGGCCCTCTGTGCACTGGAGAGCCAACAAATCTGGTCAAAAGTCCAAAGCCATGAGTGCTCTTCTCAGGAAGCCAGAGGTTCGGTGCTTGAAGGCTAACGAGTCTGTGCTGGAATCTTGGAGAATGACTTTCTTATCTTTTTTATTTTTTAATTTCTGTGAGGCCAACCAAGAAGTATTGGAAGGAAAAAGTGCAAAAGTTACCCTTGCATATTTGGGAACAGAAAGCACTTAAATTTGAGAAAAGGTGGACTTAAAACAGTTGAAGCAAAGGCAGTACCCTGCTACTTATATTTTAAAACAATGTGATGTTCCTTCTGAAACAACATTTCTTTCTTCCCTAATAAATACAATATTATACAGTATGCAACAGCTCACTTGAAAGTGGCAGGTTATAGAGTCAAGAACGCCATAAGCCATCCAACTTAACACATCCCACTGTCCAATTCTGTTAGGCACTTGAGAAACCAAGCATTTGTGCAGCATTACATTCAACAGAAACTACTCTAATACTTGGGGTTTAAGATCCTTGTCCCTCCAGTTCCAATGCTGTGACATCTGACTCTTCATCATTGTAAATCAGCTGTTTGCCATATCTGCATTATGTTATCCTCAGACACTGAGCAGATAACCCAAGGCTCATTGGGGTTCCAAGTAAAGTCTGAAATCTTGACAGTGTGTCCTCCATGAATAAACAGAAGTTCTGGAGGCTTATCGTCTGCATCCTCAGCTGATGGTCCTTTTCCAATTTTACTCAAATCCTATATGTGCAGGGGGCAATTGGTACCACTTGAAGCCAGAATAGTTTCCTATGTGGAGATCAGTGGACCTGGAAAATCTCATCCTTATGAAATTTGAAAGTATGAAGTTTTAATTTTAAGTTATGCAAGTCCCACAAAGCTAGAGTCTTATCTGCAGAGCCAGGTGCTAGAATGAACTCACAGTAGGGACTGAAGGAGAGACAGTTGAATTTGGGCAGCGTGTCCACCAAATGGCAGGGCTTCAAGGTGGTGTTGGACCTAGTGTCCCATATCATGAGTTTCTGATCATCAGGGACTGGTACAGACAAGGAATCCTGCAGCAGATGCCAGGCCACATCCTGTACAATGGCTGAATAGCCAGTAAACATTGATTTGGCACCCATGATTTTGCCTTCCATTGGTCCTGCGTTTATATCCCACAGGCAGACAGCATGGTTCATTTCTCCTTCGTGATTAACTTTAATTTCACATTTGATTTTTCCTGTTACAGAACCAAGGCCATCAAATTCGCCCTTGTCACTGTCACAGTGGGGAGCGTGGAACTGCACAGTGTCTTTGGGAATATGGACTTGAGCAACCACCAGATGATTCTGCTCATCAGATGTGTGAGTTCCCAGCACCAGCCAATGAAGGGAATAATCTTTTCCTTCCAGTTTAGTCACTTCAGGAAGCCACTGAATGGTAAGACTGGGCCACTGAAGAGCAGGGGTCATAAGCAGGTCATAGAGAAATGGTGTGTTCTTCTTCCAGATTTTATATTCTTCACCGATGACATGCTCTTCCACAGTATCGTCAAACACTGTTCTAAGATGATGACTTGTGTGGAGAGGGACTCCACAACCTACCCAGGAAGGCAGATTCACCTGCAGCCGAAACCTGCTGGCCTGCTTCCTCCATCCCCAGCCAGGAGAGGCCCAGGCTCCCAGGACTACCACATTGGCAACCCTAGGCTGGCAGGCCTAAGGGTCCAGGGACAAAGGCAGCGACCCACGTGCTGGCTCTTAGAAGCCAGGGCGCTAGCTTCTCGGCGGTGACTGCCACAGGCCCAGGGAGCTGAGGGGGGCGAAGCCGTGGAGGGTGTTGGGGGTTGTGCCCCGAGAATGACTTTCAAAGACAGTGTGAACTCTGGAGCTCCTCTGGAAAGGCAGAAGCGAGAATTCATTCTTTTTCCTTTTGAATCAGTTCAGGTTATAAGCCTATTGGTAACATCCCCACAAAAGATGGCTCTTCCCTGTTCAGTAAATCAATCATAAAGACACACCAGAAAGGTGCTAAACCAATCAGTTGGGCGTTTCTAATTCCAGTTGACACCATAATTCATAGAAGGGGGGGGGCACACAAAGCCCTGTTCACCTTTATCCCCCTTGTAGTGGCAGAGGTACATAAAAAAAAAAAACAGGACATGCATATCATCATGCCATGTAAGATCATCACATGCATATTATGGACCACATACTTGAAAAATATATCCTACTGTATCCTTATGAAAGTGTTACGCACATTTACTTACCCTGACCTTGGCCCCTTCCCAGAAACAAAGGCTAAGACCCTACTTGGACTAGAAGACCAATCCTGAAACTTTTATTTAGAAACCACTTTACTCCTACAAGGATGAAGCACATCTCATACTCACCAGCCATCCACAGCAGGATGCTACCTATCTTGCAACACCACTCTGCTGTTAAGATAGTTTCCCTTCTGCTTTCTCTGTATTTGCCACACTCTAAATAAGCTTTTGCTTCCTACTATACCAGCCTTGACTCCCCTATATTCTGCTAAGAGCCCCACTTCTCCATTCTTCCCTGAAACAAGGGCAAGGACCTGAAAAGAGGTGGAGGGTCACTCAGATTTCTTATTAAATTGCTTGGCCGCCTATTTAAAATTCTTCACTTTTGAATGATTATGTAAGAAAATTATAAGTATTTTTAGATCACTTTCTCGATTTTTTTTCATGAAAGTTGAATTTTCCATTTAAAAGTAACAGACATAATTATTGATTTATCTTTTATTCCTCATAAGAAGTGGATTTTTTTCTTTAAGTACTGAGGATGCTCAGTTTATACTGGGTAGTCTTACAATTTTTTTCTACTTCACTACTCAGAAAAGAATGCACAGCCAACAGATATAATTCAAACTCTCAATGTTAATCTTCTCTTCAGGCAGTCGTTTGCAGCACAATACTTGCTCACAATGCTGAGCAACAGCAGCAGCAAGGTGGAATTGTGAGCCAGTCCCTCTATCAAGAGGGTAAATAACTTGGTCTGGGAGGCACCATGTTGCTAAGTTCTGGTGTTCTGTCAGCTGGATTTAATAAATACATTTGCACCCACAGTATTTCCTGCTCCCAATGGGTTGATAGAATATAACCTCGTCATCACTCAAAGAGCATCTGTACTTACCCATGGATTCCCTTATTTATCCATTTGGTGAGGATAGTAAAAAAATATTTCTCCTCTATTCTAAACACTTTTACTGTAATTTAATGTCAAACATAAGCACAATGAATGCATGTTGTTGGTACTCCAAATAGATTCCTTGAATTTAAAAGTGATCTCTACCCATCTCATAGGCCACCTGTTACTCATGAAATTCAAAGGATAACAAGAAAAGTAAATGATTACACTACTTTATTTTTTAATTAAGGTAAATATATGTGAAATAGTATTTTTAAATAAAAAAGGTTTGATCCTGAAATTTAGAAAAAAGACAAATGAATGTGTAAAGCTCTGTTGTGTAAGCAAAAGTTGAGAATCATGTTTGGTTTTAAACATAAGACTATAATTGGGAAGCCATTTCCTTTTTGTGTAGTATAGCATATTTTCCATGTTATAGTCACATAGATAATCTTATGATACTTGAAATTAATTGATTTTTGGCTCAGAAATTACAAATGAAGAGGGTATTTTTTTTGAAATGAAAATAAATAACTGAAGGATATTTGTAGGGCACATAATTGATTTATCTCTTGAGTCTCTTTTCATTACTTTACTGTTTTATTTCATCCTTTCTTATTTTGCAACAATATTTATGTATAATTTTCAACATTTGCCTCTCTGCTATCCATCTGTTAGCCAGTTGCCTAACATAAAATTAGCATATTCAGAAATGTTAATGGCAATAAAGTTGTCCAATATTCCTTTGCTTCCATAGCTACAAAAAGAGCATTTATCAGCCCATCTCCTCATGTGCACATTAAAACAATTAAAACACTACCTATGAGAGCTCTATAAATCCGGTCCTTTGGCACAAGATTCATGAGAGTTATAAATGTAAAATCTGCTTATTATCACTGAAAAGAGGCAAATTTTTATTAAAATTTCTATTTACTTTGAAGCTTTTCAGTAATGAGAAATTCACAATAAAGATTGCCATAACTTTTTGGTAACACAGTGTATGGGAATGATAGCAAAATTAATAAGCCACCTGTGCTCACAAAGGAAAATCTCACTAAGATTCTTTACCACCGTGGGATGAATATGGTTGGTAATAATGAATTGAATTACTTCACAAAATTGGGAGAGAGGATTTTGCAGGATTCCAATACAAAGCAGTGATAAATATCTAGCATGATCAATATGCTAACCACCCTGATTTAATCATTACACATATCTAGATATAAATATATCTAGAATTCACACTGCATCCCATACATATAGACGAAAAATAATTTTTTTAAATAGAAAGTACATAAATTGCATTCAAGTAGTAATTAGTAGTTATGATTATACAATGATAAACACATTGCTTGTCATTATTAAATTATAAAAGCAGGGCTGGGGATTTAGCTCAGCTCCTTTCAGGAGCAAGGTCCTGAGTTTGATCCCTGGCACCAAAACAACCAAAAAGTTAAAAAATAATTAAAAATTTTAAGTATCCATTTCCTCAATAGGTTAAATGAATTACCAAAAATATTTAATACACCTCTATATCCTTTCTTAATAAAGTTAAAATAGAAGTTGTTTTAGAACATATGAATATGCTTTTATGGAAAGTTTAAAATAAGAAAAAATACAGGTGTCGCGTTCGCCTTTGACCAGCAATGACGACGCAACACCAACGCTCTTCTTCTAGCAGTTTATTCAGGAAAACTTAACATTCTTTTTCTTCTACCCCTGGGGAGCACCCGTCCCTAGAATAAGTACCCCTGAACCAACCAATCACGGATAGTCATGTGGCGAATGCGGATAGGTACACGTAAGAGGGGGCAGAGCATCAGACACATCACAGCCAAATAAGGAGTTGTTTATCATAAAGAGCTCTCGCCGTCGGGATGGCGGAAGGCGGAAACCAGCGCCATCTTTAAGGCGCGGCACACGCAGCTCTCCACAGTTCCCCCTTATTGTTTAGAAGCGAAACAGGCTGAGAGTAGAGGTCTGATCTCTGGCAACCATAAAGGACATTGTATAGACTCTACATCAGGTTTCTCAACCCGACTTGAGTCCAACCCGTCCAGTACCCTTTTTCCAGAGGCGGGAGTTGTTAAAGGATTTATTGGGAGAGGACGGTACTAACCCGCATGCAATCAGACATGCTCCCCATGAGACCACTAACAGCAGACAGCGATTCTCATGTGCAGTGCTGTGCCGTGCAGCCTGAACGCGATGCCTCATAATTTTATGGCTGCAAGCCATGTTTGGGGGGACTGCCCAGCCTCAATGGCTGTGAGCGCTTGAATAATCATAGCCCTGTCTCGGTTTTGTGTAATCCTCATCCGGCACAAGCACCACAGGCCCACCAGAGAGGTCAATATCAGAAGGCAAACTACCGCCCCAATACCCGCCCATTCCTTAAGATGATTCAGGGCGGAAGAAATCCAAGATGTCCATCCTGTAGCCAGGGAGAGATCAATTCTGGTTGAATTTACGTGGACGATGGCCACTCTTAGCCGTTCCATCATGGTGTCAAACTCTCCGGTCCAGTTCCCTAAAAGATACTCAGACAAAAAGGATAACTCCTGGTTTTAATGTTCCCCGTTCCTTTGCCATGTCTAGGTCTCGCCCTAGTTTGTCCCAGCAGGGGACTGTAAGATTACCCGATACTGCAAACCAAGGGGCGGCAGTATCACACTCATTTAGAAACCTCTGTAGAATGGATTTTTTCAATCTTAAATTCTTTGATAAGAGCAGCTCCTGTAGAGCCAAAAAAATTGGGTGCGAATGAGAAGCGCCCATGTCTTGTTTTCGGTTCGTTGTCCCACGAACTTTACTTTCGGTTCGCGAATCCGCGAACTTGTCTTCGCTCCCTTCTGCCTACAGACAAGAGCAACTAGCCGCAATGACCGCGGACCTTATTGTCCCAACTTACCTCGGGAACTTACCAGCGCGCTGCCCTGACTGCTAGAAGTTCTGAGCTGAGGGTTCCCCGTACGGGCCACCACTTGTCGCGTTCGCCTTTGACCAGCAATGACGACGCAACACCAACGCTCTTCTTCTAGCAGTTTATTCAGGAAAACTTAACATTCTTTTTCTTCTACCCCTGGGGAGCACCCGTCCCTAGAATAAGTACCCCTGAACCAACCAATCACGGATAGTCATGTGGCGAATGCGGCTAGGTACACGTAAGAGGGGGCAGAGCATCAGACACATCACAGCCAAATAAGGAGTTGTTTATCATAAAGAGCTCTCGCCGTCGGGATGGCGGAAGGCAGAAACCAGCGCCATCTTTAAGGCGCGGCACACGCAGCTCTCCACATACAGGTATATTATCATTAAAACCAGAGACAATAATTTTGCTGTTGTCATGATTTTGGATTGTTTATGTCTCACCAGTATATTCAAGGATGGAACAGATGAACCAGATGCATTGTGCAAGCCTGTAATCCCACCTAGGAGAATTGCAAGTTTGAAGCCAGCCTGAGCAATATTGAGAGATCCTGTATTCAAAAGAAAAAAGAAAAGGGAGAAGGAGAATGAAGGGGAGGGGAGGCTTAGTTGCTTCCAAAAAACTACAAAGAATTATAATGAAAATTATCAGAGACTTTTACCAGAAAATGAAGGTTAAGTTTTAAATGTTTATTATTCCCAAGCAGCAATACAGTGTCTTTACATTATCACATTTCCAACACTAAAGGTTATGGGGTGATTATTTGTGACTTAGTTTAGTACCTTATCATATAAAATTCTTCAAAATGCCCTATGAATTATTTAAGTATGCCTATGCAAAAAAAACCCATATTGTAATAAAGGATAGCTCTAGATTTAATATAGATCTTTCTTACCCTTCATTCTCAAATTATTACTATGATTAAACAGAACCTAAGAACTTGCATTCTGAAAATAATAAAAAATTAATGAATGCAGTAATTAATTGAATAAAAGGTTAAGAAACAGAATATTCATGGTAAATCCTGCTAAGATATCTTTGTTGTTGGCTATATTTCAATTGTATTTGACATTTGCATGGTATATATCATGGAATTTATAGAGAAACTTTGTTAGCATTTGTGAAGAAAATAAATGACCTGAGTCCTATAGAAGACATAAAATATAAATGAAGGGTATTCCATCAGTATTTCAGTGCCCGATAGAAAACTCTTACTTTCCTCCGCACCCAAAATAATCTAGTTATGGTAGGACATAGCTCCTGAGAAATGGAAAAGAAAGTTGGCCTTAATGCTAGAGCTGAGTGCTGGACTCCTTAGTGGGCCAGGCTTTGGGAACCTGCACAGAAACCATAGGGAGGGGCTGTGGCGGCAGGCCTGGGAGGAGTCAGGCAGGGAGTGTGAACTGAGCTCTTGTGAAGCCAGCCTGCTGAGTGCCCATCAGAGCAGAGTCCTTACTTTTTTCTCTCACTTTTTGCCTGAAAATGAAGAATATTAGAAAACTATTCAAGGTGCTTCCTTTTAATGTGAAGCTAACATAATGAAATCGTATTGTATAGAATTAGCTCTTCTGACCAGGAAACAATTATCCACTTGCCAAAAACTTTCTGTGGCATCCTAGAACAAAATAGATATATAGGAAACAGTACAAATTTATAGTGTTTTGACAGTGTCTGAAATTATCAGGAGCTATGCTTTCCTGCAACCAAATATAGCTAAGTGAATTAATTTACATAGTGAACTACGGAAATTTATTATTAAAAGTAATTTTTCATGAGAAATGTTAATACTATTTGGAAAAAAGGTTTTCAAATTTGTCACATTTTAATTATAGTGACTAATTCTATTTTCCTTTATTTCAAGAACAGTCAATTTCATTTATTCTCTGAGTAGGCTATAAAAATAGACCTGCCACTACCTATGATTAATATATTTCAATATATATTCTCAACACACAAGTGGTAGAACATATTCTACCTAGATGTTCAAAAATGTAAAAATTTTGCATCAATATTAAAAATGGTTCCAATCATCCTAAAGTTAAGAAGTAAAGACAATTTTCAAATCCACAAGAAGAGATCATAATAATGACAACATACTGAATTGAGTACCTAATGATATCTTATAGAAATTTATTATTACACCATTCATTAAACCTATGAAATATATTTGCTCTCCAGGACTAGCCAACTGAGAAAAAATTAAAACCTTTTCCTTATTACAAGTTAAAAATTTTCAATTAAATTAAAGTAGAAATATGAACTTAATATACATCATATTGTTTTTAACCAGCTTTTAACTACATAGAAGTTAATTTATTTCCTAAAACTAAACTGTTATTGTCTAGCTTAGTTCTTTATATAGTTAAATAATAGCACGGCAGTACAGGGTTTATTCTAGCATTCTTACATTGCTTATCCATAGCCTCTCTTTCTGAACATTTATTTACTTTACTTTCTTTACAATCATTAAACACAAGTAAAATAGTATTAAAAGTGCTATCTTTTGGCTTAGTGGAAAAAATTATATGAAATATATTACCATCCACTTACAGTTCTTTTTGTCTACAAAAACGGCTACAATAACTTTTACCTTTTACAATAACTGTTTTATTCAGCATTACTTGAACAACTGCCTTCCATGACATTCACTATATATTTATCATATCTCATACTTCCAGATTTTGACAATTATGAATATATAGTACCTCCTTTATTTATAGTCATGTATATTTCAGATTTTATTTCCATATTAAATGTTCAATTCATTTAGATAAATATGTAAGACTAAGACTAGTAGGTCTAGGGCAAGTGTTCATTCCACATTATAAGAAATTGCCAATGTGTCTTCTAAAGTAACTATAACTATGTACAGTCCTACCAGCAATGAGAGTACCTATTCCTCTGGATTGAAGCAACATTTGATATTTTTAGTGTTTTATATTTTAAAAATTCACAGTTTTAAGGAATATGTACTGCTATTTCATTTTTGTATTAATTTATGTCTCTGTGAAGGCTTATGAGGGTGAGCATCTTTTATATGCTTATTTGCCATTCATATATGCTCTTTGGTCAAGTTGTAGAATTTTAAGTCTTTGTGTGTTGAATGTATTCTTTTCATAAGATATGTAACTTGCAAATAATTTCTCCCAAACCATTATTTGTCAAAGCTCTCTGCAGGCTTCATTCTAAACCATAAAAGGGTTAAAATTGCTCTAAAAAAATAGATATGAACACAAGAAAAAAGTGAGCAGGTTTGTAATGGAAGACACAAAGCTCACTTTATAGTAAGTAAATTTTCAGATCTCTATTAGATACAAAAATGATGATGTCAAGTAGGTATTTGAATATGTGAATCTTATTTTCTGGAGGAAAATCTGGGCAGTGAAGAAAAATTAGCAGTTATTAGAAGTGTTAGACCCTAACCACAAAAAATACATAAATTAAGGTGTTGTAAGTTAATTATGTAAACATAGAGACCATTGTATTGCAATGATTGTGAAAATCTCAATGATGTACTTGTTTTGCTAGTCAAAGACAGGTTAAAGAATATTTCTACCAAAAGATGTATTTTGGGGCCGGGGATTTAGCTCAGTGTTTCTGCCGCCTGCCTCACCAGCGCAATGTTCCAAGTTCGATCCCCGGTACCAAAAAAAAAAAAGATGCATTTTTGGGTTACCAAATTCCAATTCCCTTATTAAAGATAATCACAATGTATTTTCTGACTTAGGTCAACAACTCTGAAAAATTTCATTATTTTTGCTTTATATAGTAGTATTTAACCCTAGAGTATCATAGAACACATCACTATAAATTAATTCTTTGTTATATTTTAAGAGATGATTCTACTCATAATCCTAATTTAGGAGCAAGAAGTATCATGTTCTGGATTAAACATTTCTGCAAGTTTTCAAGAGCTAAGTGGTAAAACTCCAGCTTGTTGAGACTGAAATCTCTCTTCTCCAAAAAGGGAAATTCTATCCATGTTCAAATCATAAAAAATTATCTTTACTTGAGATTTAGGCCAGGACCTTTAAGTCACTTCAAGTGAAATTTCTGAGAAGTTGCAGATATTTACCTACTCTATTCATCAAGATTTTACCTGAAGAACAAAGCTATGACACAGCACCTAGTAAACAGGCTCCAAATGATTAGAGGCACGAATTGTCCAATTTTAATTGGTTTACATTTGTTTTCTTTTTTATGTAGGTTTTCTTTCTTTTCACATATTTATTATCAAATCTAGACTACCAACAGAGTCTCTTAACTACTCATCTAAGGTGCCTATACATTTTCTGTCCTTAATTCTACTACTGGAAATTTAGTCAGCCCTTTATGTGTGTCTAATTCTTTACTTTTGAGTTAAAATACACATAATATATAATAACTTTATGTACGATTGCTTTCCTTTGGATCACAGCCATTTTCATCTGATACTAGTGTGGTATTATATGATACATGACTTCTTGTGTAATTGGACTAAAGTACTAAACGACATTTTAGATGGCAAATAGAATAGTGAGCCAGATGGTCAAAATATAAAACACTCTAACAAAACATACCTAGATATGGGCATCTATTTTAACAATAATAATACTCAACAAAATTTACTAGAAGTTAGGCTTTGTAGCTCAACTTTTATAGAAACAGAACTTTTGTACACATAGTCCCTGTTGATATATGAATACAAGTTTGGTCATATTTTTCTCTTGGTATTTTTCTGTGCTATAGTGTTCAAGTGTGTCTTCCTCAACTGAAACACTGATGGATAGACAACATTATATCACAAGATCCACCAAATGATCTTCAAACAGAAAATCTTAGTCGGATACTGATAGATGCTGGAAAGACTACTAGTTGTCTTTTCATATGTCCACAACACAACAAAAAAGGCAGATGTCAGCAGATCTAAACTGATTATACCCAAGGGCTGTGATGTCATTGCCATTTTAAGCTCATAAGTGACTAAAAAGGGAAAAAAGCTGAGAACTCAAAACTAAAGCAATTTTCCCTCAGTGATTAAAAATGGATGCTTTACCAAGATACTTTTTTACCACTAAATTAAAGCTTTGAAAACAAAATACTATTTTAGAATCTGGGTCTGTGGGATATTTGTGTTCTGAAAAAGAGAGGCAAATCAACTAAATCACCTGAATTATAAAGACTAACTCCTCACTGACCAAAACTTGCTTTAGATTTTATCTCACTATTTCCATCAATCAAAAGTTATTATACCATACACACTGCCCCCTCTGAAGTAGTTCCCAGTCTGTCTTAAAACAATTACCCAGTCCAGACCTGAAAAGCCTACCATCCTCTACCTTCACTTTTTGATGTGCTGTTAAGAATCAGTGAAGATATTTTTCATTATCCCTCTAAACCTAACAAAGTAAGCTGAGCTTGTTTAACAGCATTTTCTGATGCAGTTTTGCTAAGCTGGAATTTAACTAAAGCTATAAATACAAAAATCAATAGTGTATTTCTAAAATGTCAAGAAGTTCCTGGAAATAAAATCGGGAAACAACTCTTTCCTCAATAGACATAATGTCAATAAAATGTTTAAAAATGATATTCATGGGAAAGATATTGGACCCATATAGATAAACACAATCCTAGTAAATTAAAATCTCAACAATTTTTTTAAAACATGCCAGATACTTGATTAGGAATATTTCACAAGAAATATATTCACTTCTCCCAAATTGTCACCGGAATTATACAATGCTAAAGGATCACAATTTTTTTCTTTGTAATTCTGTAAATGTGGCTGAAAGATAGTACAGAAAATATGAATAGATATATTTGTCCTTCTAGGTAGCACATTCAGCATTATATAGATAATAGTTCAATCTAGATCTCTTGTGATTATGGAAGGAAGTATTCTCAAAAATTACTGGTAGATTTAACAGAAGTTAAATGAAAGAAATGTGGAAATATCTATTAAAATTAAAAAGGCATACACTGTTTCGCTCAGGAAACTTCCTCTTGGGAGTCTTTCTCACAGAAATAACAGCATAATGGTTACAAGATCATATTTATTGCAGGAATTCTTATAGTGGCAAAAAACGGAGGGTTTAGGAAATGTACAAATGAAAAGTGTCTAGATAGAGTCAAATGCACAAGAAGAATATCATACAGACATTAAAAAAGAATATAGTAGAACAACTTGTCTCAAAGAAGTTGCATCCTCAAGATAGTTGACTATGCATACATAAGCTATATAAATATATTCTCCAAGTAAACTATGAAAATACATATATAATTCTCAAAACAATCTTATAAAATTAAAACACAGACCATGAAATTCTGTAAATAATGAGCAAAAAAATCAATTGTATAAAAATATTATAAAAACATATTGATGTAAGTTTATGGTTATAAGTAAAACGGTTATGTGAAGAGATGAGGGATAAAGACAAATGAGGAGAAAGGCAGAAAAAGAGCAGACAATTTAAAATATATTTTTATATATTATGTAAACTAATGTGTGTATGATTCATTATGCACAAAAATATTTTAAAATTACATATGGAAACAAAACACAATCAATCCAAATGTATGAAAGAAGCATTTTATAGTTACCCGTACCACCACCTTGGCCCTAAACACACAGATAAAATAAGGCCATTTGAATTTTCTGTAACTTTTCTTTACATAGATAATTGTGTTTTTTTACTTGTTTGGTTTGTGAACTTGATTTTAACGTTACATTTTGATATGTGGGGAAGGGTATTGATATCTGGTGGCTCAACAAGATTTGTTGGAGACCCAAAGAAGATGGACGAAAGATTTGTGTGGATCAAGATGAAAATAAAGTATACAGGATTGGGATATGAAATCTTGACATCATAATGTCATGGAAAATCAATTTGAACTAATGTTACTGGTATATGTTAATGATTCATTTACTCACTTCAGCATTTACTGAGGAATTATTACATGGGGCCGAGTTTCTTGCTCATAGATTTTACATTCTATTGGAGAAAACCCAAAATTGTGTCTGTGTGTGTGTGTGTGTGTGTGTGTGTGTGTGGTATGTACAGGCAAATAGATACATTCAGTGTTCTGAACCCTGTGATGTTAGAGCTTTCTAAGAGGAAAAAGAAGAGAAAAAAAGGATAGAGTAGAAAAAAATAATTGATGGACTAATAAAATCACTACAGGTTTGTATTGAAAATGTAATACCTACTCTATTACAGAGAGGAAATAGATAACATTTCAGAGTGTATAGATACATGGGGAATTTATCTGGATAATACTTTGATAAATCGAAAGAAATTATATTAGCCTGGGCCAGTATGAGTCATTGGAAGCAAAAAAGAATGAAGATAATTTTGAAGTATATACAGGAGACAGAGAGAAAAATTGTGCCATAGATGAATATTAGGTTTCTGGTGTGTGAACCTGAATCAATTCTGTTACTATTAAGCAACACGAATTACAGCAAGAGGAACGATTATTATATATATGGAATAGGAAGAAAATGGGAATCTTAGTTTGACAAATCAGTCTAATCTGAGCTAAATGATTCACACTGTAGAAGCTGGACCCTTCATTAGTCTATGGTGACCTACAGGTAAATTACGTGACTCTGCCCCTTTTAGTTGTCAAGAACCTATGTGAAGCACCTAAACTGTTCCATAAATGGCCTCTCACCCTTCAGCATCGCTGCACAGGCTGCTCACGATGTGACATGTGCCCAGACCCTGAGCATGAATTTGCATACACACTGACTGCTCTCCCATTCTACTGAACAAAGCACATCATTAGGATACCCAGATTCACCAAGTGGGAGAGACCCTGTTCTTAAGTGAGAAATCTGCAAATTTATATTATAGAATGGTGTAGATACGGAGAAACGTTAATAGCTTGTTGCCGTTTGCTTCTGGTCCTTACCTTCTCTGAAAGAAGGTAAAATCACTTTCAATTTACTTATTGAGAAGTTTACATTCTGTTAGTTTTATATAACAGGACGATGTAGCCAAATACATTCCAAAGGTGAAGCGGTAAGTTGTTATGCATGCAAGTGCATTGTAAGATAAAGGAAAAAGTGTCCAGTAACCTTAACTATAGTCCATATTTTCATGTAAACATGAATCTACTTCTCATGATAACATATTCACACACTTGCATTTTTTGCTTTACATAGTAATTTAATAATAGAGATATAAATAATTACTATGATAACCAGATGTTTTTAAATATAGGCCTCAAAGTCTTAATCATAATGTGTAATATTTTATCCATCAGTTTTCCAAGTCTTGAAACATAATAGCTAATGATGGTGCTTGATCACTAGATTATCCATCTTTTCTTTGCCTCAGTTCCTCCTATGACAGAACGTTGCTTGGGGCTGGTTATGCAAGTTGTACCCACCACATGGGCAAATGCCTGACTAAGGAGGTGAAGGGGCTGAAGTTCAGCTGCCCTCTGCTCCTCAGGCTGTGTGACTTTAGACAGAGAATTATAAACCCAGAGGAAGGAATGTCCAGAGAAATTTGCCAGTAGGGCTTGCAAGAATTCTGAAGGATTGCCCATCAAATTCTGAAATATATCATTATAATTTAATCAGTTTGGGCTGTCAACCAGTTTGACAAATATTTTGTTTATAAGCACATGGCAACAACAGAGATTTCACTTGAGACTATTACTGAGTTGCTGTTTCTGGCTATGTACCAATGACTTCAGCATCACTGAAAGCTCAGAGATGACAGACTGCTCAGCACAGTTTCACCAATAAGTATACACATTATTGCTCAGCTTTTAAATCATATCAGAGAGTAACCAAATACCAATTGTTATGGAACAATGCAGGAAATTGAGAAGGGCTTTTAGACAATAAGAAAATGATTGAAGTCGTTTGTTTCCTTTTGCTTTTTTAGAATGACAATTGGGAGAAACTGTACTAGATAAGAAAATTCTTTTAGGGACATTAGATTTCACTGTTCCACGTGAGTATTTTCTATAGAAGGCAGATAATAATATGATTTAATTGAACAATCATTTTTAAAGTCAAGTAATTCAGGAAAATAGAAATCTGAAAAACCCTCTGCTCAAAATTCCTTTTAACTCTGCATACTTCAAATTGGGGCCTGCAGTGGTAATTGCTCTTAATAGTTGGCACACATGTTTCTTCAGTTTTTTAGCTATGTATAAATCGCTAATACATTTTTTGAGAAAAGAATTGAGTCTTGACATAAATAACCTTTACTAAGTTACTTTTTATTAAATAACATACTGTAGACCTCTCTTATAACAAAGCGAATAGCAATACACTCCAGTTTTTAAATATAGTATTCTATTTTATATATTTAATATATGATATATCTCAATGTTTTGTTTTTCATCAATTATTTAAATAATGCTTAAATTATATCAAGTTTGTATATTTTCATGAATAAATATAATCTTAGCTATTTAGTTGGAGAACTGAAGAGTATGGAATAGGTTGAATAAATTCTCTCTGCCTCTCCTTTAAAAGATGTTTATGTTTTAATTTAACAAAATATTTCAAGGTGGAGGAAGGTGATGTGAGGAAAGAAGCCAACAGTGAATGAATGAATGAATGGACTAATGAAGGACTATATAGATATTGTCATATCACAAACACACATACACACACACACACACACATACATGAGTAGTCGAGGCTTTGTGCACATATATATGTTACAAGTTTTTAGCTAAGAAAACACAGAAACAATGACACAGCAGTAGTCTAGCTCTTGATGTGTGAACATTATCCTCCACTAAGGCATCCAGGATTCTTGGAAAAAAGGCTGATTCTGAGACAGTGGCACACAATCACAGAAATCTGCAGGCTAAAGCAGGAAGATTGCAAGTTCAATCTTAGCATTGGCAATTTAGCAACATAATGAGACCCTATCTCTAAATAAATTAAAAAATAATAAAAAGTGGCTGAGTATGTAGCTCAATGTGAAGGCCCTTGGTTTTTGGTTTCAGTTCTAGTACTGAGAGAGACAGAAAGAGAGAGAGAGAGAGAGAGAGAGAGAGAGAGAGAGAGACCCTAGAATACTATTTTAATACTAGCCAGTAAGAAGATTCTCAAAAAAACAAAGGAAAAATATAGAATTCAATATGGAAAGGTGTCCAATAGCCAAAGCAGTAACAATTTAAGAAAAAAAAGAAATAATTATTACATATGAAGATAAGATTTATGGGATTCCATCCAAAAGAATTTTAAAGAATAGTCAAATAAATAAATAAATGAAAAGAGAATTCTGCCTTACAGAAGGGTTCTGAAATATACAGACACTTCCAAACCTGGAATTAAATTTTATATCCCCTCTTCTTGAGTGTGGGATGCATGTAATGATTCATATGTAATAAATAGAGTATGAAAAGGGAATCTTAGTAACTTCAAAGTGGAGAAGCCTGAACTTATGTTAGCCATGTGTAATGGTTTGAATATATGTGCTTTTCAAAGTTCCTGTCAAAACTTAATCCCCATTATGGTTGTATTAAGAGGTGAAGATTTTGGGCAAGAAATGCAATCATAAAAGTACAGTCCTCATAAATGGATTAATGCTTATGAAATGTCTTATGAAAACTAGTTTCAGTCTCTTTTATTCTTTAAACATATGAGGACACACAATTCTTCTCTACTTTATTTTTTCATCCATTGCCCTGGGAGAAGGTTTAGATGGCATTATCTATGGCGAATGAGTCCTTCCTAGATCTCAAACTTACTCCTTTGTTCTTGGACTTCTCAGCCTCCATAAATGCTGAAAATAGATGTATATTCTTTTTAAATTTCCCAGCCTCATACATTTTATTATAGCAGTACAAATTAACTAAGACACCAAGCGATCAAAATTAACGTCATCAGTGATATATAGTATAATAGTCATTAGATGAGATGACAAGGGCCCTTCATCTGCATGTTATTCTTCTATTAAACCCATACACAATCTAATTCAGAGAAGTTATCAGACAGGCTTGATATGAAGAATATTCTACAAAATATCTAATCAGTACTCTTCAAATTTACTAACGTCCTAACAAAGGAAAGAGCTACTACTAACTATAACTGTTTTAGTGAGACTCAGTGACTTGATGACTAATGGAATGGAACTAGGATTTTTAAAGAATGTACTAATGGAAAAGCTGCTGTTATTCAAATAAGCCTTCAGTTTACTTAATAGTACCACACAATGGTAATTTATTGGTTGTGGCCAATATACTTGTACACTCAGCTTTCTTACTGATAGGGCCAAATATTTGATACCTAAAATTTAAAGAAGGAGTAGTTTGGATTATTTAATTCATGGTTTCAGAAGTATCAATACTTGGTCAGTTGTCTACAGTGCAAGAACATTATGGTGGAAGGCAAAGTGGTTTACTTCAGCCTTGCTGGGAAGTTCAACAGGGAACAGTACCAGAGAGGAAGAGGAGAGGGACCAGGTATAGAACCCAAAATCCCACCTCTATGATCCAACCAAAAGGCTGCTTTACTAACTCTGTTAGAAGTTTCCAAGTGACAATTACCTCAACCATTGCAATAGATAGATAGATAGATAGATAGATAGATAGATAGATAGATAGATAAATGCTAACATTTATGGAGGCTCACGACCCTATACAAGAATTATCTCTATTATCTTTGTAGCTTTGCAATAATCTAAAATTATTACAAATAATAGGTTGAAAAAGATATTATTCAGCAGTTAATGTACAATCACAAAATTGTCATTACATCATCAGGCACCAAAAGTACTATGGGAAAATACTATGGAAACTTTCATCATATCAAATCTTACAATGGCCAAATAGCCACGGAGCTTGAGTCATCTCTATTACATGTAATATTCCTTTTTTTTTCCCTGTTGGAATCATTTGTGGAAAGATTATTCAGAGTAGGAGGTAAAAAATTTATAATATTATTGATATAAAGTTTTCCATCTGCTTAAGGGTTTATTCTGTTAATAATTAAACCGAGTACTTTATATAAACTACAGCATTGATTTAATTCACCACTGTGTTAAATACTTTCTTTGTGTGAAGTTTTTCTTGAATGGATCTTTGTAAAATTACACATCCTGCTGAGATTAGTTTAGTGAATATTTCATTTTTCTCCATGATTAAAAGAACATGCAGTACTCCAGTATAAGGTATTATTAAGTTTTCTATGCTATAGTGTACAGATGCCACCCACCAAATACTTCCACCTAGTAGAAAAGCAAAATTGTTCACAGTGTCCTAAAGTTAGAAGGTGGCCTCATGAAAGCAATCAGTTTTCCACCCTTCCTGATTTTTTATTCCTTCTAAAAGCTAAACATAATACTTTGAAATGAATTTTGATAGAATTAAGGACCTTAAATGAATTTAAATGTATAACTACTATCATTACAGTCTATAGGAAAGAAGAAAATTCTCAAAATGTTGCTCAACCCAGAGTAAAAATTTAAAACACTGAACTTTAGAAATGCCTAAGTTTTTCCTTAATCTTTCATTAAACTAGCTTGCACTTAAAGCTTATAATTTTATTTTTTCATCTGCTACATTCGCAACATCCAGATTTGGATTTCTCAAACCACCACTACTTTGTTACCCTTAGTTTGGTAATGAATATCTTCTAAAATAGACATACCTTATGATTCAGCTCCTTTGTTTTGGATACATACTTAAATGAAATGCAATTTCATGCCAATTTATTGTGGCACTATTCAAAGTATCTATGCTGTGGAATCAGCGCACGTGCCTGTCAACAGGCTAATGAAAGAAAGAGAGAGAGAGAGAGAGAGAGGAGACAGAGACAGAGACACACTCTAAGAAAAGAAAAATAGTATGATTTTTTCAACGGATTACATTACCCTTGTATGAAGGACCCTAGAGGATGTTGTATGTTACAGAAAATCCACTACACTGCTGGCCCTTAGAGAAGAAGTTGAAAATGCATGTACAGCAATCTCAATGCTCAAGGTTACCCAAGCAGCAGTTCATCACACTAATAAATGTCTGGAAGCTAATGGCCACCTCTTTGAGTACCTCTTGTAATTATAGAGACCAAAGTAATTTGTATTAGTGTCATGGTATCTCAATAAATTTAGTATTAAAATATTTTTCTTTTCCTGAAGTATGTATACATTTTTTTATCAGACTCTTTATGGAATAATAGCCATAAAAAATAATTAAATCTTGGAATTTGCATCAAAATGGATATAAATGGAAGGCATTGTGTAGAGAGGGAAACACATCAGGAGCAGAAATGCAAGTATTACTTTTTTAGATCTAAAACATCCCCCATGTATTCAGAGATGAAGATTTTAGAATGTGACTAGATTATGGGTGGCACTTCAAATCTTAATAAAAAATAAAGTAAAAAATTATTTTTAAAACTAACTCTTTAAAGTTAGTAGAAATTTTACCTCTATTTTGCAGGCGATAAAACTGAAGTTGGGCCTGTGTGGGCATCAACACACAGATAAAGAAAATGCAGTATCTACACAGAATGGAATAGTACTCACTTATAAAGAAGGATAAATTTGAGACATTTGTAGGAAACAGATGCACTTGGAAAATAAAATACTGAGTGAGATAAATTGGACACACAAGCTTAAATGTCACATACTATCTCTATGAGCTAAGAATAATCATACCAAAAAGAATGCAAATGAGGAAAGGGGAATTAGAGGCAGAGGGAGAGAGGTGGGTGGGAAGGGTATGAGATTAAAAAAAATGAAACAAGCTGTATTAAATTCATGTAGCGACTGTGCAAGATAAACATATACCTTATGTACTGTAATATGTACTGATAAAATAAATAATAAAAATAACAAAATATTCATAAGCTCAATATCAGCAAAATTTAAGAGGTGTGTTAAGTGTTATCAAAATGGTTTTATAAAATTAAAACAGTTGTCAGAAATTTACATCAACAGTGATTATTTAATTTACCACTAAGGAACTCTATTGGATTATGCCTATTTTTAATATTTCAAGAACACATTTCAATATCAAGTCTAAAATAATGATGTACAATGAAATTCATTTGAGAGAAATTGATTATCAGTACATTTCTTCCAAATAATACTTACCATGAAAATAAAATTTTTCTCTATTTTTCAGTTTATTTTCAATGCCTTGATTTCATCAAAATTGTGCTTATATAATATAAGATCATTCTAGAAACCTGTAATACTTTCACCTCCCAGGATTTATTGATACTTTAAATCCTATCAAGATTTCCAAAATTCTGATTCATAAACATCTTTTATCCCTAGGATTTACAATAGTGTATATCATTTAAGAAAATATCAATAAAGAGTTAATGGAATTAATTTTTACACATGTAAGTAAATACAGATATCATTGTTCTTCAATTTCATAAGATGTTGTAATTTCTTTTAATGACATTTGCAATAAAACTAAAGTGTTTATAAGATATACTATACATTTTTTTTTGTACTGGTGATTGAACTCGGGACCTTGAGCTTATAAAGCAGGCACCGGAACCACTGATCTAAATCCCCAGCCATTATACTATACATTTTTAAAATGCTACCAATATAATTACTCTTAGTAGAATGTTTCATCATGTGACTCAGATTATTACTTCCAGGAGATGATTTTATAAAAGGAGTTGGTGAAAATAAAGTTTAATCTATGTAAACAAACCTTGCAAGAGACATTTCTAAGTAGGTTATATTTTTAAATTTTTTCAGTAATTTGCTCTGTCATCATTCAAATTTAATATTTTAATGTTATTTAGATCTATTGATCTTAACATTATTATTGATAATTTTGTTTCCAGAATGAATTATTTGTGAATTTCAATAATTGCAGTTTAAATTACTGGTTATCATTCCATCTAAATATATTTTACTTTTTAGCCATATTAGTTTTTTTCATATTTCTTACCTTCCTTTCTGTATTTTCTCCTTTCCTAAGAGTGTGTGGTTTGGGGGTGGGGGCTTCGGGGATCGAACTCAGGACCTCATGCTTGCCAGGCAGGTGCTGTTTCACAGAGCTAAATCCCCAGCCCAAAAAGTCTGTGATTTTTGTCTTTTTTTACTTATTAAAAATTTAATAAATATGGATTATGAAAAAGTCAGCATTTCAATAGCAGCCCATTACTTTTAGATAAGCAAAGAGTGAAATTTTCACATATTCCATATAAAATGTCTGAACTTAGAATATTTTTTGCCTTGAGAATCTAGCATTAGCAATCAAACACATCCATTTGGGCAAAGTCTACCTAGGCATTTTTTTGAAAGAGTACATCCAACCCTTACTTTTGTTGCATTAAAATCTGCCCACCATAAATGTATCTAGTTCTGTTCTGTTAGATGTCTAATAAGGATAAGAATATCCATTGCTTACCCAGCAAGAGTGGCACACACCTATAATTCTAGCACTATGGGAGGCTGAGTTAGGAGGATCACAAGTTTAGGCCAGCACGGGTGACTTAGTGACTTAGCAAGACTCTTCCTCCAATAAGTAAGTAAGTAAGTAAGTAAGTAAATAAATAAATAAATAAATAAATAAATAAAATAAAATAAAATAAAATAAAAAAGGGACTGGTCATGTTGCCCTTTATGAATACATTGAGGTTCAACTCACTACTTCTAGGCACTGTTGCTCATGAAAAAATTACTGTTGACTTTTATTACATTTCTGTTAGATGAAATAATATATATATACTATAAACACTCACTGGGAGATGTAATTTGGATTTCTCTTATGATGGTGACTAGAAAATTAGTTTGTTTTCTGTGGACAGTGAAAGGTAGCTTACTGATTGTCACAAGAGATCATTGTCTCCTGCATGCTCTCCAGATTCTGAGGCTCCACACGCACTTGTGTGTGAATGTTGTCTTCTGCAACCCATGCTGTCATAAGGGAGCAAAACAAAGCAAAATAAAACACAACTTCTGTAGGACTACAAAAAAAGATGCAACAGATCCTGCTGAAAGAAAGCCTTGAGTAAGCAGTGATTTGTGCTTCCTTCCCAGAATCTTCAGAATCAAGCATGGTCTGATGATACTGCTGGTACCTGCTGATCACGATACTTTTTGGAACAGAAGGCTCCCGGCAGGGAGAGCTACTTTATACCCCTAAGCAGTATATTAAAACTGTCATGCGTTGCATTTTCTCTTCCAATTTTTATCTCAACCTTTTCACTTCTAAAAGCTGGAGGTACAAATCTCACAAACTACAGCAAAATATATCAGAGAAAACTTTATTTGAGATGTATAAAACACCAAATATTTATTGGGTATCACAGATTCAATAGCTAACTCACTTCATGATTTTGTTTTCTTTCAGTTACAGACACTTTCTAAATGATTCAACATGTTGTCAGTGTTAATTTTCATAAAATCTGAATATTTAAAATTATTGTACTACAACTCAGAAATGCAAATAGATTAAATGTATGTAATCTTTACAACTTCCATTCAAATTTGCATTTAAATGTTTTGGGCCAATAACAAGTGAATATATTAATTCATTTGGTCTAAGGAAACTTTTTGTTTTCAAAACTAAGTGATCACTGCATTGCATGCAGAAAAACATTTAACAAAATTCAGCATCTTGTAATGAAAAACATATCCCTGAATTAGATATAAAAGGATTGCATGTCTTCACAATCAAAGCCATTCATGAGACACCCACGAAAACAGTAAATTCACATGTGAAGTACAGGAAGCTTTTTCTCTTAGATTTCTACTGAAGACCCCTGCAGTTATGTTCCAGTGCCCTCCCCAGCACACAATGCAGGCATAAGAAAAAAAACTAAAAGACTGAACTATGAGAAAGAAAGCAAGGTGCCATGATAACCAATGCCAGTGCAATGGACAAAGGTACTGGCCAGGCCCTGGCACTGATTTGTATTGGCAATCAATTGGGGGAAAGGCAAGCTACATGCAAGGGCAGGAGTATGTGTGGTTTCTATGGAAATTAATGTAAACAAGGACAAGACAAAGTATTCTCAAATTAGGAAAAGAATAGACAAAATGTATGGTTGTAATTAGAACATTGTCATTCTAGTCAGAAGGTTTTAATTGTGGGAACATAATTTGGGTGTGAGTTATTCTGACCTCAGCGTGTGGGCTTCACCCAGACTTGTTTCTATAAACAAGCCAATTTTGGGTTTAACTCTTCACAGCCTGCTTTGGGCATAGTCAATATTACGGACCCCTGAAGATCTGGAACAATACAATGTCACTCTCACTGCCTATATTCAACATATTATTTGAAGCCTTTATCGATTTAGCAATTAAGAAGTGGAAAACAATAAAAGACATCCAAATATAAAAAGAGAAATGATATTATCACTGTTGTTTGATAAACTATACACTCTGTTAAAAAATGGTAGAACTAATAAAAATGTAGTAAAGTAAGAGAATATAAAACCAATGCACAAAAATAAGTAGTGTTTCTATACACTAACGACAAAATATTTGAAAAAATATCAAAAAATAATCCTGTTTATAAATAGCTGCCAAAAGGGAATAGATTTAACCAACAGAGTGAGGGCTTATACCCTGGAAACTATGAAATATTGAAAGTAACTGAAAAAGACACCAATAAATGTAGAGATATCACATGCTTAGGGACCAGAAATATTCACATTGATAAAATATCCATAGTAAAGCAAGGGCATCAAAAGAAAATACACAAAAAAGATTCCATAAAATCACAAAACGTCTGGCTCACAATGGGAAAAAGTAACAGCATGCAGAGAAAATACTAAGACAGGAAGAAAAGCAGGACATCTGATAAGAAGTTAGATCCAACATATATAAGAAGTTTAACACTCAATAAGGAAACTGAATGTCCAATTTAAAAATGGGTAAGGACATGAATATATATTGCTCAAGAGAAGACATACAATGGCTAATACATGCATACAAATATTGAGAAAATATTCTTAATAAAATATTGTTAATCATTAAGAAAATGCAAGTTAATTTAAGAGCACAATGATATATCACTTTACGTCTATCAGAATGAATTTTTCAAAGCATAGAAGACAACAAATGTTGAAAAAGATGTGAAGAGAACAGTTGTCCATAGCTGATAAGGACAGAAATTAGTAGAGAAATAATGAAAATGACTTTGGAGGGTCCTCACAAAACTAAACATAGAATTATCATATAATCCAGCTATACCACTTCTATTTGCCCTGAAGATTAAGGGGTCAACCTAAGTATTCATCCATAAGTGAATGGATAAAAAAGAGTGATATATAGACATGATAAGATACTTCATCAACTTTTTAAAAAAAGAAGGAATCTCTGCCATTTGCAACACAGATGGAATTAGAGCACAGATGGAATTATGCTAAGTGACAGAAAGGCACATACCATGTACCATTACCTATGTCTGGGATCTAAAATATTTGAGTTCATGTAAGTAGAAAGTAAAATAGTGGTTACAGAGGCAGGGTGTGAAATACAGGGAATGAGGCATGATTACGAAGGGGTATAAAGTCAGTTTGGAAAAATATTTTGTTTACTTTTTTTAGTTTTATTGCACACCATAGTGAATGCAGTTAATAAGCAGAGAATTGTACAATTCAAAAACAGCTAAAAAAATAAATTTCAAATGTTCTTATCATACACCAATCCCCCAATTCCTTTTATTGTATGACTTTTAGGTGTAAACTTATAATTTAAAGTAATTTTTAAGAATTATCAATGTACACACTTCACTGGCTTCCTTAAGCCTTTACTTGTATCTTTCATCTAATCAGGTTTCATCCCCTTACTGAAGTTTTGTCTTCTCTGGTCTCTGTTTTCTCACCTTTTCCCTTTACCTGCATTTATTTTACCTGTTTTATTATGACTCTTAGACATGTTTTTGTTTAACAAGTGCAGAAATTAAATCATTCTTTGCCTTTTGTATGTTGTTATTCTAATTTATTTTCTACTAAACTGAAATGTATGTTATTCCCCTTTTCTATACTATAGCATTTACATATTATACTCTTTGTTCTTCTCAACTCAGGTACCATCAGATATATTTTTATTCTATCTTTTCTCTATTTTTTATTAGCTCTTTGAGAGGAATGCTTTAGTTTTGTCAATATTTTTTAACATTGTCTCATTTTACTTCCTTTAAATCTTATACTATATTCCATTGTGATTTGATATTTTCTTGAGTTTTTAATAAGCAGAATCTCTTGGGTGTATATTTTTAATGCAGTTAATTTCTCAAGAGTATGAAGGAAATAAGTAAGCTTAATTCAACTTGTTAATATTAACTTATTAAACCAATGTCTATTAAGTACTGAAAACATACCAGGCACTCAGGTATGTTCTTGGGATGCAAGTGGTGGTTAAGTAATCAAAATCTCTATCCTCACAGAGCTCAAATTCTAGTTAGGAGAAAGAGCAGAACAGATAGTTAATCAGCATATGCATACGTAAACAATATTGTGTTATTACTGGTGTGCACTATGAATAAAATAAGGCAGAAGTTGATCACACAACTTTTTGAAAAGTAGCTAAAATTTTCTCTATGAAAAAACATTTGGAAAATGATCTGAAGATGAGATAAGAGAGAGCAAGAGAGAACGAGAGAGAGAGGAGGAGGGAGAGAGAATAGTCATAACAGGAGTGGCCTTACAAGAGGGAAGAAAATACAAAGACACTTCAGTGGGAGAGGTCATTGTATATTTAGAAAGATAATTTTTAGAATTTTCTTTAGACCATTCTATTCTGTTACCTAGGGATTTTAAGTTTTGAAAAGAAACTTAAGAGACAATATTTAGTACTGCAGAAAAGTGACACTCTGAATAATAAATATTGCTGATATTTTGATTAAATTTACAGCAGTATATGTTGATCTTAAGGTGTTTGCCCAACATCCAGTTCTTTTCTCTGGGGTGTTGTTATGTTAAAACTGTTTATCTAGGAAAAAAATTAAATATTGTACTTTGCAGCTGTATTTCTGTGTGTGCTGTACCTCTACTACATGTAAAGATTTATATATTCTCCTCATAACCATATTATCAGGAGTCACCACACATTACTATAATGCTTGTATAACTAACTCATTGGGAATTTTACTGACGCTAATGACAATCTTGTAACTCATTAAAGGTAAGCAGATCAAATGAATGAAAAGTTAGAAATGCCCAGAGGAATTGTGGAGACCATAGGATGAGATATTATATGTGTCTCATGAACATAAAAACATTTTAGACAGTGATGATGCACACTTGCTGTATTATAATAAAAATTTTAAGCCAAGAAATTTCCTATAACAGTATTTTTCTCAGAAATGCAGCTTCTTGTATTAAATTTTTTATGTGTGCATTTTTTCAGCTGTAAAAACATTAGGAGTAATGTATATATTTATTATTGAAAAACATTTTGTTCATTGAAAAGTCATTCCAGGAATGTATATAAAAATTAACTAAAGATAATTAAGCTCATTCATTTACAAGTTCCTCCATGGGGCAATTAATGGCAATTGACACATTATTTACATATTCCTTTAATACTGTAGTACAATATATGCCACTTGCGAGTCTTAATGTGTTGATAACCCACACCAAGATTTTGGCATGTTGGTTTTACCCACACAGATGCTTCCATTTCAGGCCTCTAAAATATCTGTGATTTAGGGCTCATTCATGTCTTTGGTTGTCATGGAAAGAGGGCAGTCTACTTGGACAATGCTATTCTCCTAAATAATTGTCAGAATGATAGCAGTGAATGAAGAATTGTCATATTTCATGTGATCTCTGGATTAAATAAAGGATATCAATGTAGGGATGGAGAGTTAGCGGATCTCAAGGGAGTTTATGCCAATAAAGCTTAGCGAAAGCATATCAACCAATTGAAGCCAAAATATAATATTATTTTTAGTAAAAATAAAGTTGATTTATTCAAAAGCAGGGGACAAAGGATTGTGAGACATTGACTTTTTCTCTCTTCATTTTAAACTCTCAGTGATAGTTCCAGGTAACACTGCACCTCCAGATTTCTCTCAGAAGTTAAGTGACTTGTGATAGATGGATACCATATTAATGACTCCATTTATTCTGTGGCTTTTTGATTGCTCATTCAATAAGAGGAAAGCTATGGAGTGAAATTATGTCCAGCCAAGCATCCAAATAGATATATACTCATCCATTCAGATCAATGCCAATAGTGATTATTCCTTCATTAGAAGAGACACCTTCTGGTCCCTGTTACCAACAAATGTTATATACTAAATAAAGACAACTATTATAAACCTATTCACTCTTGGGAACCAATCAATAAAAGTAGAAGTCTAATTATTATTAACTCAAACACATAATTTGGCAATTTAACAGGATTTTGTGCTGAATCACACTAGGCATTGAAACATATTCATAGTTTTCAGGTCCTTACTGAATTTAAGTTTTCATTTTTGTATTATGGCATTAGTCATAAGAACATAGATCCAAACTTTGTGTTAGTTTGCACATTTGGCCAAATAACCACAAACATAATTCTTTCACAAGCTAAGAAACTAGGAATTGTCTTGACACTAACACGGTGATTAAAAATAACAACTGAAAATCAGCCATTACTTTAGTTTCCAATGAATTTACAAGTAAGTACATAACAGATGCTTCTGGTATCCTCTGCAAGAGTCAGGTCTAAATATTGTCACGAATGTATATCAATTTCAGATCGTAATACCTTGTATTTTAATAGTGGGTTTTCCAACTTTTCTTTCCTTGGAAATTGTCACAGATCTCAAAGGATAGGTGTTCTACATTTTGCAAATTTATTATAATAAATTTTCAGGTTTAGAAAGTTATTTTCACTTGACTGGGAAAATAGAAAGCCATGGGAGGTCATTGGAAACAGTCAGCTAGCTGGAAGCCTCTGAGAAATACTTCAATAGAACCCTTTAGCTGATGGCTGTTTAGTAAAATAACCCCAAAACAAAAGAGCAAATTACCTAGGGAAAACAAAAGTTTCTTTGTGAGCCATAGTACCTGTAATGTGCTTTCTATAAAATTAAGATTGTACGTCTTGTTTATCTCCAATGTTTTAATGTTGTATTACAATAATATTAATATTTTCTTAACATATTTCCACCAAGCCACCATTGTTATATTCCTTCAAAGCACCAAGTATCAATGAACTTTAATCAATATCCTTAATAAAACCAGATTCAATATTTTTGGTTGATTTTATCACTATCCATTTTGCTCTATGCATATGGTATTATGCTTGAACACTTGTTATCCAAAATAAATCCATTGTATAGAGTATGATACTATGTGTCAGACACTTCAGCAGCACTACAGAATGATATCTTTCATTTATTTCTGACTTATCTGCCTTTAGGTCTTAAGGAGTCAATGATAAATTGTATGTGGTGCTAAATAGCACGATCAACTCAGTTTTCCAAAAACAGCAACTGAGAACTTATTCTTCACTCTTCCTTCTCTCAGTTAGTCATTATATCCCATCAGGAGATACCAAACATGGTTAAGTGGAGCATTACTATTTCAAGCCATCATTGACTTTTAGAATAAGCCCCATGAAAATCCTCCTGCCTTCAATGTGATCTTTCCTTAAATATCAACCTCCCACTTCAAAGTTTTCTGTATTTCTTCATTGCAGACATGTAAAATTCAAAGCCTTTAAAGGGCCCTACAAAAATCTTTCTCATATCTACTTCATGAATCTCACTCAGCCCATTCCATACACTGAAGCATTTCTCCATCTCTAGTATGCAAACATACATTTAATTCTTTTTTCACCATATCTGTTTGTCTTTGCTTATATTTTGCTGTTGTCTGTCAATTTCCTAGAATATTTCAATTTCCTCCAAGAGTAAGCCAAGTGTTAGACTTCATAAGAGGACTTCTTTAATTCTACTATTTTAGCAGAATAGTCTTCAGGAAATACATTTCTACCATTTCCTTTCAAAGACTTTCTAGTAAATTATTGAGGAAAAAAATAAAAAAGTGTTGATTTCCCTACCCATGAAAATGATGCAGGCTAGTGATCAGCTATCTTTATTTTTCTTTAACTTCATAGTATCTTGTAGGCATCCTGAATAGCATTATTATCATACTATGCAGTAATGGTTAATTTATGTGTGTCTCTCTCTTCAAAATATAAATGTCATTGGCTTAATGATTATGTCTTATGGTTCCAATGAGATAGAACTGCATTAAATATTATAAATGGATATAAAATGAAACTATTGTTTACATAACTTATTTCTAGTACTTGAATTATTTTACTGAAGCAAAAATTTTATATTTTTCTGTTTTTTTAATATCATATTGTAAGCTTGTTAAGTTTTAGAGCCGTAACTTCTATTTCTTTTTAATCTCCCTAAATTGCCTTTGAGTTCTCCACTTAGTGGATTCTCAACATGTGTTCTTAATGGAATAAAGAACATCATAATTTGAAGACACTAGTGAAAAATTAAAGGGACATTTGTAAAACAATAGATATTTTCTGGGTTATGAATTTTTTAATATTTTATTATTGCATGAGGATGGATATCATCGCTTTGAGGAACATTTGATGTTTATTAAAACCAAATGCATCTCATTTGAAAGCTATTTATTTTAAAAATGAAGTAAAATGAAAAATACAGTACAATATAGAGACAAATTTCAAATATTGACAATTTTACCACTAAAGAATGAAAATTATTATTTATTTTTTGAAGAATTAATTTTATCGATCACCAGTGATGATTATTTTTGATTCTTTAGTCTTTGGGAAATCTTGTCTTGAAATCTCATATCAGACACAGACTCATCAGCATTAGAATAAAATTCCCCTAACACAAAACTGCAAACATGAGCTCAATTGGGTGTCATTCAATTCAAATAATCATTCACTGTTTAATGCACTTTGCTGAAACATTCACAGCACAGCATTTCATATTTTTTAAAGCTAAAGTAGTATGTGTCTACTTTAAGAATTTCTCAGATCCAAGTGATAATGAGATAAAATTAGCAGAGGGCTGGATGGAGGCTTTGGAACACTAACTGCTCTGCCTTCTTTTTCTGCTCAGTCTTCTATTCTGCTTTTCTAAAACTTAACTGTAAATCCAGGAGATAAAAGTGAAATGGAAAGCATCGTGAGTGCAAAATATTGATCTTGTCTTTAACTTATTTTACCTTACACCAAGAAGGCAACCTTCATATTGTTTTAATTATATGGTCAAGCAAATGTCTGCGGAGGGGAAATACAATAAAGTAAAATCAGGAATTGAAACACTGTATAAAGATCCTTTCTTACAACCAGTACTTTTTCCCTGAGGCTCAGGTTCCTTGATTGGACATCATCATCTTATTACCCTTCTCTGCTTTAGCAATATTTTTCCTCAGTATTCACATGTGTGGTTGTAATATCTGAAATGTGATCTAATACCAGAGGTATTAGATAATACTAAAGTCAAATTTGCCATTTGCAAGAGTTGATCAAAATATTTGGCAAATGTGTTAATTTTGAAAATATTTATTACAGTAAAAGACACAATATCATTTATCCTCCTCAAATTATTCCCCCTCATTTTGAACGCACTTATCCCACCATTCATGGCATTTTGAGAAGTAGTTCTAGAAGTCTTCTTTCTCAAGTGTCTTTTTGATGGGTTACCAAAAACTACAGTGAATACTGCTGCAGTGTGCAATCCAATGGAAAGGTATTTTGGTGTGTTCTCTCCACCTCACTCACTGACACCCTGCAACTTCCAGCTCTTCCCCAACATCAAAATAACCATAAAAAGTAAATATTTTGAATCAATTCAGGACATCTGGGCAGCTACTACAGTAAAGTCATCTAAAGACACAAAAGTCAAATTCCAGAACTCTTCAGAAAGTAGCAAGAATGGTGGGATAGGTGTTTTTAAACCTAAAGGGAGTGTTTTGAGAGGAATTAATGGCAATGTATGTTTTACTGTAATAATTTATTTTAATTCAGGCATTTACTATGCTGTTTGATCACAGCTCATATTTGTGCTTACATAATACAACCCTGTAAATCTTTGTCATTGCTTATCAAATAAGCCACCTCAGCGCTGCTCTGAAACTTGAATTACAGAAGCTTCTGACCCTGGGGCCCATGTTTCTAGTAGCCTTCTCGCCTTGGAAGTGTATCCCCCTCTCATGAATAAGATTAGCTTTGCAACAAGGTGTTCTGATCTCAAACCCAGCCCGTGTGAGTTCTAGTTGTGAAAGTACCTACCATAAAAAATTTTGAAGTCCTCTTTCAAAGTCTCTGACTAGCAGCCTCTTGCAAGATCTTGTACTGTTTCTCCTTTCCGCAGGGAGAAGATGTGTGACTTGCCACACTTCTTGCTTCTCTTATCTCTTTCAGTATGGCTCTACAGACACTTCCTCTCAGAATGTTCACCATGAGAGCTAGGCACCATGCTATAAATATCCCATACCACAGCAGAGAGCTAAGTGCAACCATCTGCAGAGTTCATACTCTAAGTCATGTCAGACCAGGTTCCTGGCAGGTGACTACAACTCCCAGCCCATGAGTCATGTCCAGCCTCTTGAGTCATCTCGGTTAAGTCTCAAGGTATCTTGAAGAAAAGAATTCCCTTCCTGAATTCCTGACCTGAAGATTCGTGATGATAAGAAAATGATAATTTCTTATACCACTAATTCCACCTCTTGCTTGACACTGAAGTGCTTTCTGAGTTTGGGTATTATAAATATAATGCTATGTACATTTGAATTCAAGTTTTTAGGAGGACGTACTTATAAAGGCTTATAAAGGTAAATTCAGAGACAACCTTAGTCTAAGGCTATTTAAACTGCAGTACTGGGGTCAGAGCCTTCTAAGAAGTCTCCATGAACAAGATTTTACATTTGCTTGGAAAAAGTAGTAACTATTCTCAGGCCTGGAATATTCCTTTCAGTAATTCTCTGACTTTGACAATTTTCTTGCACAAACTTCTGGTTGGTATCCAATTAAAGATTAAGAGAATTCCTCTGCAGATCTCTATATGACTTCTTTTCCTTCAGTATGGTCTTGTACAAAGATTTTTTTCTGTTTTTTCCCCCTGAAGTCCAGTCTCTGTCTCCCAGCCTTGAAGGATCTGGTGGATGTCTTTGGTCTCTTCTTACACTGAAGCCTTCAAACTCTCTCTTGGTGACAAGTCTGGGCACTCAGAAGATGCAACGAGTACCACGGATCACACTTGGGCACTGTTTGTTGTCTGAAGTTGGACAAGCATTGCTTTAGACATTCCCAGTTTTTCAAAATTATTGAGTTGGGAGGGTAAAATCTGTTCCTGAAACTTTATAATGCCTGAAATCAATCTTTTCCTGTTCCTTTACTCTCAACTTCTCTCTTTTTAGATCTAAGGTATATAATCAATACTTCAATAAATGTTAGCATTTCCTTAGTTTTCTAGCCTCTTAATTTCTGTCTTTCAAGTGCTCCTGCACTTAAAACCTAGTATAATTATATAGGTATTTGAGATCAGAGATATTCTTTTATTATTTTCAAAATTTTTCTCTTCTGACTCCAGTTTATTTTCATTTTTGGCCTTTTTTAATACTTAATTTTAATATCTTATTTGGAGCTTTAGCTATAGCTATTTTGATATTGGATAGTTTCTCTAGATTTTTAATATGTGCCAATTTATCACAATATACTCTGATTTAATATTGTTCAATTTAACTTGTAATGTAATTATCTCTTAAAGTCACATGCAGACTTGTTTTAAACTAGAAAACCAGAATACAGTGACATATTCACATTTTTTATATTACTCACAATTTTAAAACCATAAGCCCTCCTTTTTAATACATGTATAGTGTATCAAGCACTTACTTTTAAAATTGCCATTAAGCTTTTATTTTAGAAAGTGAGAGTAGTTGTCACAGTGTTGCCCTTAATTTGTTTAAAAACATAGCTCTCAATAACATTCTTTCACTTAAAAAATAGCAAATTGCTAGTTGAATTAGCACAGGAACCATGGGGTACTGAAAAGTAAAATTCCTTTTAAAAGTAAGTTCAGTGCTGTTTCTGAAAATACCACAAAGAGCACATGGTCATCCATTGAACTTCTCCAACTTGTAGCAGCTATCATGTAATATGCATAACTGTCACATAAGGATAATCGAATATGGCACTCTCTCTGATAGTTCTCATGGCCAAATTCTCCTTACAATTTAGCTGAGCCTTTTATTTTGGTGTTTTTGATTTTTTAATTTCTTTCTAATTTTTAAATATTTTAATTAACTTTTGGTACACTTTTGATATACATAATGATCACAATCATTGTAGGGAATTTATGTCTGTACATAATACATCTTGATTCTTCTTTTTTCGCTCTTTCCTGCTTTTTTGAGGTTTTTTTCTAAGTAACTGCTTTTGAGTTAATTTTATTAGCACACTTTTGAACTACATAATTACTACATTCTTCCTAGGAAATTTGTACCTGTACATAATAAATCTTTATTTTCTTTTCTTTTCTCTTTCCAATTTGTTTTCTGATTCTAGGGCCCTCTAATGTAATTTTTTTGACAAATTTCAGCCAATTTGGTACTTGTTTTCTGCAGAGATGAATTCCCCAAGTTGGCAACTTTTTCAGGTTGCTCTTTACAAGGAAGGAGTTACACACTGTGAAAAACTCAGATGTGATATGTTTTTTAAGAATAATTTCTAAATTTTGAGATTTAGATGGTAAACATAGATATTGATAGTATCTAAGATACTCAGGTATGCAGATAGCCAGGACAATGGGAGTGAACAATTTGGCTGCCATTATATCACTAATCTTGACAAAGGAATTTGAGAGAAAGGTCCCAGCTGAGTGTGGTGGCACACACCTGCAGTTCTAGCACTTAGGAGTCTGAGGCAGGAAGATCCCCATGAGTTCTGGATCAATCTGGTCTCTATAGTAAGTTCAAGGCCAGCTTGAACTACATAAAGAGACCTTGTCTCAAAAATCAATCAGTCAATAATCTGCTTTCCTACTGAATTGAATTAGACATACATCTCCGAGAAACATGTCTTCAGTCATAAAGCATTTATGGAAATTAATGTTTCAAAATTTGAAGCATGACTGTATATGTTCCTAAATGAAGAGCATTTATATTACAAAGATATAAAATTATAAAGAATATAAAATTCCTGGATTTTTTTTTTTTTGGTACTGGGGATGGAACTCAGGACCTTGTCCTCGCAAGGCAAGCACAGTGCCACTGAGCTAAATCCATGGCTCACTGTAAAATTTCTACTGAATTGCTTTCTTCTTAGTTGGCCGTTATAGACTGGAAAAAGTGAAGATTAAAAATTGATCATCTAAGCCTGGAAAGAATTTTAAAGATGTCACTGAACAAGTTTGCAGAATTCAGTGTCCTAGCCATTTTGACCAATCCTGTCTTTCCATTAAGAGAGCATACACACACATACAAACACACAAACATATATGGATATGCATATGTATAAACAAGCGTATGTGAGTGTGGGGGTGTACACACAGACGCACCTACATATATATAGATGTAGCTAGATGAGATATAGATTGAGATTGAGATCGAGACTGAAATTGAGATATTCAGAATCCTAGTTCTGCCCTTAGAGCGTTCCTTCCACTCCTGAGTCAGGTCTGGGTTTGTCTTTCATGAATAGACTTTGAAAAAGCCCCCAGCCAGTTCCTGAGAACTCTGGTAAAATTACTAAGTTACAGAGGCAGCTATTTCAAATGCTGCTGCTCTTGTGAAAATGACTTGATTCTTTTTGGTTGTTTATCAATAGGCAAGCATAGTGAAATCTTTTGAGGGTGTAGGGTGTGTCACCTAAAGAAATTTATAAAACTATATTTGCTGACTAATACTTCTGGGACTATAATAAAAGTGAATAAATTCAGTGAGCAAAAAAGTGTGCCTTACCTCTCAGTGAGATTGCTGAAGGACACTTTTATATGAATTAAAAATGACAATGTTGCTTCTAATCATATTACTCATTTGAAAGTCCAACTTTGATTTTTGTTTGTTTGTTTTTCCTATAGGAGAAAACAAAGAATCAAGTTTTACCATCTATAAATGAAGAGTCCTACCTTCTTACCTTCTTCTCTTCCTTAGTGCCCTACAGGGGTATTGGCTTTTATAATGTACCAAGAATTAGTGAAACAGAAGTTAGCGTTCTATTAGGCAGTAAGAACAGTGGCCCCCAAATGGAGACAGGAAACTCAAAATGGCTGTTCAGCGATGATCATATGAAATATATGAAATATCTACCATTTGTTGGGAAAATATCTTCAGCTCTCTGGGACCTCCACAGAGCATGATCAGGCAGGTCATTGGCTCAAGAATGCATGAATCCTGCATAGACACTATGAGAACACTGCATAGATTGGACCCTTTCATGGAGTACAGATTATATTGTTTACACAATGACATCAGCTCCCTTCTAAGCCCTTTAAAAACCACTAGAAAAGAGTTCTTATGGTTATTCTACTTAGAACTCTTTCCCAGCTAGTGGGAGGTTTACGTTCTTGCCTTTATATCTTTTAAATATGTTTGTTTCCACTCTCCTTCCTCGGTCCACAATTTCATTCTTCATCACCATGGGACACAGGCCCAGTGTTCTGGTAACAATATTTTCTCTTAAGAAAATAATGCCCATGCCCACCTTTCTTTGTCACGCACCTCTTAATTTTTCTCCTTAAATTCCAGACAAACTTGGTTGGGGTTGCATATTCCTGTAATTTTAGAGCTCTGGGAGGCTGAAACAGAAGGATTACAAATTCTAGTCCATCTGGGCAGCTTAGATCCTTCCTCTAATAAACAAAACTTCTAGACAACTGGATACCTTGGTGGGAACTGTGTAACTATAATTTTATGGTGATTTCATAGGACTAATTATAGTTTTCTAAAAAAAATCTTTTCAAGACACGTCAATATGTTTTCTTTTCATAATGTCAAGAAGCACATATTTTAAATTTCCAAAATTCAAATAAACCCCAAATCAAAATAGAGACCATACTGATTTGAAAAATTTGAATATTAAACTCTTCCTTTTGTTTATATATGGAAAAATTATGGCCCAGAGAAAAAACTAACTACAACTTTGGTGAAAGTTACCATTTGAAATTAAATGGGCCTCTCATGGATACCTTTCAACATATTCAATACATTATTGTCCTGGAAAAAAATCGTCTTTCACTTTTCCTTAAACAGTAAAATAATGTCATTGATTCATACCACAGGATAAATTTCTGTTCCAATGAAATAATGTCCAATAATTACAATGAACATATAGATTGTTTGGTCTGAACCAAAAAGTTCTGAGAACAGGAAAGGGTTGTCACTTATCATTTTCTGATATGAAAGATTTTTTTCTCTCTTTGACTCTCGCTTGCTCACAGTTAGTACCAGCAGGTGGGGAGGAAGAAGCCACTCACCATTTTCTTTGTTTCAAATGTATTTATATAATTCTCAACAATGCAGAAAAGATATATGATGGATGTGTTATTTAATTATACTGCTATAAAAGCTATAATTACATCTACTAAGTGCACTTTTATGTCTGTGTACCTAAGTGATTTCAAGGAATATCATTTATACCCCACCAGGCATTGTCTGGGTGTCTGGAATTATTTTTAGGTATATGTGTATGTGTCTTCTCGGTTTTAATTTTATAATCAATAGTGATTTCTAGATGAAAGGATCTATTCAAAAATACCCTTTGAAAATACAGAAGACAAGGAAATACAAACAAAGTGATCTTTTATGTGAACTATGGCTTTGTGAATGCAAACTTTATAAGCTTTACAAGTTAAATTAAGGCACTTAAAAACACCCATTTTGAACATTAAAAAAAGAAGAATCTGATATCTCAATCTGTTGTACAACTTATATAGGCATTAACAGTGAGATCTAAAGAACTAATGGTGTTCACTATGTTCAATTTAGACTACCATTTGTGTCATGTTCTTACCTTCTTTGCGATCCATTAGGAAAATGGCTTTGCCTTATTACACAAAATAAACATGATTTATTTTAAGGTTTCTATTCGTCTTTGGACTCATGCTGCATCCTCAGCTGTTAGGAAGCTATTGTAGCCAATAGAAATGCATTCAACATCTGAAGCTGATGAAAAACATTTGCCAAAAGGCAAAAGAAAATTGACTTGAACAATTCAAAGATTCAATGTAAAAGAGCTGCTGTTCTTTTATTGTTTTTGTTTTCACATTTTCCTTTTCATTGCACTCTGTCAAAAGCACAGGTAGACAAATCATGTATTCAGCATTGTCAAATTTTCCTATAAACTATTTTCATGAAGTTATAATGTTACTACTTCAAAAAAAGCCCCTCATAAATATTATTAAAATGGCTGATAATTTTATATATTTGAATGACATTAATTAGCAAAATACTTCATAAAAAGGAAATACCTCTATTTGAAGTCATAATTTACATCATCCACATAGTGCTTCTATGAACTCTTTTGATATTAGCCTCTAGCTGAGCCTAATGTTGCTGCCTTCCTGTAGTCCCCTCTGATATAAACCATGCCAGGCTTTCTTTAGGCTTCTTGAAACTTCTTACCAACAAGTTCTAAAGACAATTTTTCTGGCAATTTTTGTGTGAGCAAAGAAGGTAAGGACAAAGTTTTGAGTTGCCAACAGGCTGATCTGATTTAGTGCTACCTTAGTTCACAAACTTGGTTCTTTCCACCATTTGATCATAAACGAAGTTGTTGAGAAGGGAAACAAATTTCCCCAGAAGGTCAACATTGAACCTAACCATTGAATTTGATTCAGTTCTTGTCCAACTCAGTTTGGGACCAGAATCATGGAAAGAATCAAGTTTGTGAACCAAGGCATCTCTGTACTTCATAATATATTATATGAGTAATTGTTGGAGTTGTAAAAATTGACAGCAGCCCTTTCCCTTCATTAACTGTATTTTTTCAGTATTGATTTAAATTTCTTCACTTGATTTTCTTCACAAGTAGAAGAGCCTAGGATGAACTTATGTTTCATTCTTTTTTATCATTAAGTTTATTGGTACAATTTAGATATACCTAATGTTCACATTCATCATATGGAATTTATACCTGAACATGATTTATTTTGATTCATATTTTCCCATTCCCTGCCTCTCCCCTCTACCCATCTTCCCCTCTTTATTTACAAGAACTTTGTTTCAATTTTATCTTTTTTTTTCATTTTTCTTCTTTTTTTGCCAGCCTTTCCGTCTTCCTACTCCCTTGTGTCCCTTCCCTTTTGAACATTTTCTTCCATTTCACAAATCTATTACACATTTTGGTCCTTATTTACACTTTCAGTTTCTCACACAAGATAAACAATGTGCTATTTATATATGTGTGTCCGATTTATTTCACTTAATTTTATGGTCTCTAGGTGCATCCATTTAGCGATTCTCAAGTTTATCCTTCTTTATGGCTGAGTAGCAGTCCATTGTATTAAAAAAACTGACATCTTTATCCATTCATGGGCATTTGAGTTGTTTCCACAATTTAGCTATTACAAACTCTATTTATATAAACATGGGTGTGCATATATCACCTTGCCATGATGCTTTTAATTCTTTTGGGAAGATACTGAGAAGAGCAATAGCTGGGTCAAAAGGAATCTCTAGCCCTAGAGTCTTGAGGAATTTCCACACTGACTCCACAGAGGTTGCATTTGCCTATACTCCCATCAACAATTTAGAAGGTTCTTTTTTCCCCACAGCCTTACCAGCATTTGTTATTGGTTGATTTCTTGATGATAGCCATTCTTTCTAGAGTGAGATGAAATCTCAGCGCTGTTTTAATTTGCATTTCTCAAATTACCAAAGGTATTAAACATTTTTTCATACATTTGTTTGCCATTTCATTCTTTTATAAACCAGGTTTTTATTATTGTCATTTTTCAGAGACACTGAAATCTTGTTTAGGAAATGACTAATTAATAACATATTTTTATAACTAATAATGTATCTTTTCCATATTTTGATTTGGTGATATCTCAAGTAATGAAACTTGAGCTATAAATAGCTTTATTAAAAAGAAAACACATTCAGATATGTTCTTAAAGTGCAACGTCCTTTGAAAACTAGAAACTATCACAGTGTTTGAACAACTTCTCTTGAAGTTTTTATTTCCAAAGAATTTTTTTAAGGATCAAATAATCATAAATCTAGTGGTTTTGGAAGTGTGACTTACTAAATAAAGATTTTAATAAGAATTAGTAGAAATTTATTAGTTTGTCTAATTTTAGTTTATAAGCTCCTAGCTAGCCCGTTTAGGAAAGCAGCACGATGTATTGGTAATGAAGGTGGGCTTTCTTGTCAGATTTCCTGGACTGAACTTTTAATATTAAGACTTATTTGAAATGTAACCTTGAGCCTATTTTGGCTTTTGAATATGAGCTTAAGAAAGGGGAAAGAGCCAAGTGCTGTAGAGTAAGCTTTTAATTTCAGCACTGTGGGTAGCTGAGACAGGAAGATCACAAGTTCTAGGCCAGTCTGGGCAAAAAAAAGGAAAAAGAAAAATTAAAAGATTGGGGTGTAGTTCAGTGGTAGAGCACCCTTGCCATGAACCCCAGTACTGATGCCCCCACCCAATCTAAAAAAATCAGAAGTGGGAGAGAAAAAGATGTTTCATATATTTATATATTAATCATTCTAAGCATTTTATAAATGACATCTAGGATTACCTTCCAAATACAAATGTTATGATAAGACATAATTCTCAAATTGATATTCATACCTTTGCATTTTTGTAATTTCTATTTTAAGAGCTGAAGATGATATTTTCAATATTTGTTGTGTTTCTGCTTTGAGTCACTCACTATTTTATCTGGCGGAGCCATCACAGTGAGTTATTAACTACAGTGAATCATGGCCTCCTTGAGACCTGAAGATAAAATGAAAGAGCAAGGTGACATTTCCTTCAGGCTAGAGCAAAGGCCAAATTATTTAGCAGAGGGCCTTCAACATAGCAAGTCTATTTTTTTTTCTTTGACACAGTAACTCACGATGTAGCCCAGGTTGACCTTGAACCCATGACCCTCGTGCCTCAGCCTCTGGATTGCTGGAATTACAGGTGTGCACCACTGTCTGCCAGCAAGTATTCATAAAGGATTTGCTATTATTAATCTCTGTCCATGTATGTTACATATACACTATGAGTTTTGTCTCATTTAAAGATAATTATGTAATTATTAAATTTCCATCATTTTTACACCTATTATACGAAATGAGGCTTCTTTTCCTTTCTTCTTAGTCTGCTCTATAAAGGAAAGATTTTAAAGGAATGATTTTAAAGGAATGTGAACTCCTTCCCATCCTGCCAGTGGTTTTCCTCCATTTCTCCTTTTTGTCATTTCATCTTCCTCACTTCCCTGAGAATTAACCTTTAAGAAGATTAGCCTTACAAACTTAGAAGATTCTTCTTTAGAGATAATATTTTCTTAAAATCATAGACATCTAGACACAGCATTGTCTTTAGAGTTTATTTCCATTTCATTATTGAAACTCATATTAGTTACATGCTTTTCTCTTATCTAATAGCCACAAAGTCATACTGAAGTAGAACAGAGAACTGAAATATAATTTCAGAAATGCCTTGTGATCCCAATCACATCTTCATGGCTTGTCTCCTGAGGGAAAACAATCTCTCTCCTAGACTTAATTATTAACCCTCATCATGCGGGAAGATCATGTATTAAATATTAGTTTTGTCTATGAGCATGGTGAGAAGACCCTGAGGTAAATCAAATGGAAGGCATTTGAGCCAGCTTGAGCTAGCATGGTCTTCAGAGATCTCTCGGGAGTCTGGTTTATCTTCATCCCATGTGCGCTCTGCTCAAAATGAGCTCATCACACACACAAAAATAAATAAATAACCCCCCAAAAAACCAGAATGACAAAAGACTTTGGAGTTTGATTTATACTGTCTTAAGTTTCTGAGGAGTTTGAGGACAGCTGAAATCTTCAACAGAATTAGAGGTAAGTAGGGGAAGATAGAGCTAAATGCATTATAAAATTAAATGGAAAAAGGAAAACTTTTTAACATAAACATTAATTTACAACCCAGTGACATGTCCTGGAATGTGCAAGGAAAAAAATCATTTACTTTTGATATTCACAGTAAAATCCAGTATAAACTTCTTCTACATAGCATCAAAAATATCACTGAAAAAAGTCACACATTATTTCTCATAGTAAAAAGGAGACAAAACCTTTCATGAGAAACTGGGTGGGAGATGAGTCCATGTTAACTCTCGTCAGTAATTCAGTTCTTAGGATAGCCATAATTCACAATAGGATAAAAGAAGAGAGAAGTTCACATATTGGACACTTCTATCTACTAGTGCTTATGTACATTGAGTAAAATATTCCAAGAATCTACTCTTGCTCCCTCCTTTTCTTGCATTTGGAATAAAAAAATATGGAACAATAAATACAGCCTATAGTTTCATGAATTTGAGAGTCCAGTAGGAATTTTTGATCTGTGTTTATAAAATAGCCTCTAGATTAGCCGAATTATTTACTGAAAGTATTCAGAGTGATGTTCATGTGTTCAGGCTCTAAGGATCACCCTAACTCCCAATTCTTTTTTGTTTGCACAGATTTGGAGATCAGAAAAACAAATATCAGAGTCTTTAAAACACAATCTATAATCCAACTTTTCAACATGACTACCAATAGGATTACTCTAAATTCAAGACGATCCCATCTTTATTCTCAGAACAAAAATAATATCATAAAAATTCAAAAATTTAAATACAAACTAAAATTCTTCAAAATTATTTGAAACCAGCTGTATCTTTCTATATGACAAGAATGGTTTTGACATAGCTCAAAGTTTGACCAGTCTTGCATTCAGTAATTTCTTTTTTTAATTAATATTTTGGTATACTTTCTATATACATAATGATCACATTCATCCAACATAGGGAATTTGTACCTGTGCATGATATATTGTGATTCTTCTTTTTTTCCCATTTCCCTCCCTTCACCTCAACCCTTTTTCCCTTCCCCATTTACAAAAGCTTTTTTCCATTTTTTTCTTCTATTGTATTTTTATTTATTTCTTTTTCCCTTTCTTCCCTTCCCTCTCCCTCCACCGTTGTTCCCCATCCCATTTGAACACTTTCTTCCTACTTCCCAATGTCTATCATCCATTTTGATTCATATTTGCACTTTCAGTTTTTCAAACAGAGAAATAATACAATATTTAAATGTGCATTCAGTCATTTTTATTGACTTTATTGTTGAGAAAAAGCTAAACCAGTTTGCTTTTGTTTTTATTTTTTGTTTTATTTTATTTTGTTAAATGACAGGAAGACTTCTTTATTGTAATAACACCTGTCAAAACCTCAGAATGGGGCAATAATGTACTGATCCTGGGACACAATATCAAGGGATGATGTCTCCTGCTCTGACACCTAAGTAGGTCACTTCTTGTAAATTTTCAAGTACATAAAAGCCGCAAGGTGCATTTCTTAACTCTTTTCATTCTAACTTCAATTTTGTATCTTTTGACTAAGATCTCCCCAATCCCTCTACCTACCAGTCACTGGTAAGCACTGCCTCTGTGAGTTTTTTTATTGCTTTGATTCTAGATACGAGTTCATGAAGTATTTGTCTTTCTGGGAGTTATTTCATTTGACATAATGTCCTTCAGGTTCATCCATGTAGTTACAAATGAGATTTCCTCATTTTTATTTTAGGGGTCATTTATTCTCAGCCTTTTGGCTAAGATCAAGTGTATGTTAGGGTTGAATAGTGTCCACTGAACATACATTCCACATTTTCTTTATGCACTTGTCCACTGAGGAGCACTTAGCTCGACTCCATATTTTTGCTATTATGAAGTCTTTCAGTGAACATGGGAATGCAGGAATCTGACACACCAATTTCAGTGCCTTTAAATACATAGCCATGAGAGGGATTTCTGGATCATATAGTAGTTCTGCTTTTTTCCTAAGAAAGCTCTCTACTGTTTTGCATAGAGTTCATACTAATTTACATTCCCACCAACAGTGCAAAAGGGTTTCCTTTTCTAACAGGTGTGAGTTAATAATCCCTTGTGGTTTTCATTTGCATTTCTCTGATGATTAGTGATATTGAGTATCTTCTCATACACATGTTTGCCCCTTGTCTCTTTTTAAAGTGTCTAGATAGGTCCTTTGTACATTATTTAGACTTTTATTCTTTAGGTTCAGGAAATATATTGAAATGGAAATTTTTTTAATAGAAAAAAAAGTAGTTTTCCTGAAACAGCCTGGCAAATGTTTTTTTCTCATCAAGAGCAATAGGGCTTGTATTTTCACTGCTGGTATATTAATGTAGTTCATAAGCACAGAATAATTTATTGGTGTACATACATATCATCCAGCAAAATCTTATATCAATCAAAGAGACAAGTACTTTAGCAGCTGGGACAGAAACACTCTTCACTTCTTGCAGATTATGAATCCCTGTAACATTGTGAACACTTCATTTTAATGAGTTTTTGTGTGTGTGTCCCTCTCATCCTACTTCCTTGTTGATTGACAGTGATCAATGCCCACAATCCAAAAGCTCTGATAGAATGATGAAGGGCTGAGCTCTTCCCGGCTCCCAACACAGTGTCTTTTCATCTCTTCTCTGTTCTCTGCTCATTGTTCACCTTGAGCATCATCAGTCAAAATGCAGTACAGTTTCTGAATACAAGTGTGACAAGGGAGGAAAAATTGTCGCTCTAATAATGTGAAGTCTATCAAATACCTGCCAGGCTGCAGCTCCACTCTCCCTCTCCAAGCTCAGTCAGAGACAGATCAGGACTTAGATAACAGTTTTTCTTTAAAAGACAAATGGATTTTTTTCTCCCTCTTTCTTTTTGAAGAGCTACTCTGAGTGAGATGGCTTATTCAAGGCCCTGATCTTCTTTTGTTGGACAGGGGCTGATCAAATTTGAGAAAGCAATGAAAAGAGAACCAATGACACCTGGGTTTCTCTTTGTTAGAGAAAATACTCACTAGGCCAACAAAGAAAACTCTTATAAATACTTGGCTTTCAGGAAAATACAATGTAATGTGCCACCCTATATTTGAAATGAGAATAGAGTAAACAAATTTTGGAATTTTATAGTTTTCACATTTTGCCAATCTTGGTCCACAGAGCCAGAATAAAATGGTTGCAACAGCAAACCCCTACTATGTTATAAATGCCTTTTGAAAATCTTTACAATCAGTTTATTTCTATCCTAAAAGATGATTTGATTTTGATTGAAATTTAATTGCATAGTCATTCACTGTTATGTTTTGTGTTCTCCATAAAGATACTTTTGCTAAAATATTAGGTGATATAATGTAGTTTAAAAGTAGGAATAATGCCAAACATTTTACTTAGTTGTTTTACCAAGTAAATGAGGTAATATATGAATGTGATTGTGTCCATAATCTGGCACTGTATGTGTTCTCAGTAGTAGCTATTATAATTATGATATTGCTATTATTATTATAAAGTTCTAAAATTCTATTCAGATACTTAAGGAGGTGGAACTACAATTACAAAAGATAATGCATTGGGCTTAGTTTGAGTAAAAAGTACATTTCACTGAACTGACCTGGCATAACCATGTTCAATGAGATAAAAACGTATTGGATATTAGATAGCTAACCCACACCGCATCTTGTGCTGATCTTATTGCATGTAAAATAATACCTAGGTTTCTGGGTACAATACTTTTTTAGACATACACAGAATGTTCTTCTACATAAATATATACAAAATGTTTTTCATGTGTTCAAATATCCAGAAAACCTACCACATTAGCAACAATTATGGAAAAATCTAAAATTCAACCCTGAAAGAGTCCTGGTGAGAAAATCATGATTTCCTCCAAATTTTGATCATGCTATGTTACATAATGATTAGTCATCGTATGTGAAATATCAAAGAATAAAATTAGTTATAATTTTTGTTATAAAATTTGTTATAAAGACTTAGATTTAATTTTAAAGAAAAACATTTTAAATTTAAAGATATGGGAGATTCTGGTGCTGCATAGATACTAGTTGCTCAACCTTCTAGCAGGAACTGCAAATTCTACATAAAATGTGAAATCAATTACCTGAAGCACCAAGGAATAAACAAATACATAATGAACAAAAGAAATCTGGGCTTTTAAGAGTTAACCTGAAAGAAAGGATATTAGCCCAGGGTAGAATCTGAACTTGCCATATAGAGTTCAGGTCAGATAGAAAGTCTCAGTCCACCTGTTTGAAGAACCAGAAGCCAAGTGTTTTCTTTTTTTCAAAGCTTCATGAATTTTAAGCAATGCAAATGTGTCACCTCACACTTTTGTAGATTAGAAATTGATAAGGGTTTCACTGGGCTAAAGTCAAGGTGTTGACAGTCTTGTATTTCTTCTTGGGCCTCCAGATGAGGAACCCTCTTCTTACCCTTCCTGTTTCTGGAGCACAATCTCATTCCAAAATATGGACCTTCCTCCATTTTGAAACCCGGGAAAGCAGCATCGCTCTAAGCACATCTCTGCCTGACCAAAAGTCAAAATGATTCTGCAGTTTTGAAAATTTATGCAGTTACAGTAGGCCTACTCAGAAAATCCAGAATAATCTTCTCATTTTGAAGTGCTTAACTTTCATCACATCTTTAGAGCCCCTTTTGTTATATCAGGTGACATACACAGGTTTGGAGGACTAGGCATAGATACCTTTGATGGAGACAGTAATTTTTCGGCCAATGAGATCTGGGGTAGCTGTAGCTTCTGGAAAATGAAGGAAGTTGAATTCCTATCTGGAAAAAGTCAACAAAGGATACAGTCAAATTCTAGCTATGATTTTTGTTCAGTTTTTTAAAGCATTAATTCATGCCACAGATCCCAAACAGCTAGCAAATGCTAAATAAAAGAAAAATATTTAATTCCTTACCCCCTGTAAAGGCAGAGATAATTTAAGTTTTAGTTTAGATAAGCCAACTGCAACCTTAAATAAAATGATGATAATGACAATAATAAATAATAATAATGTCTAAATAATAAAAGACTTCTTTATCATGACAAAAATCCAGAGACCCAGTTGATGGTCTATAGAAAGAATGACAGAGCATAGGAAAATAAACTACACCAGTATCCAAAGAACCTAGCAACTCAAATATCTTTTGCCTATACCTTTGCATGAGAAGAAGATTTGCATTAAGTCCCTTACTGCTTAGGGATTTTAAAGGTATGTCCTTAAAGCCCTTCAACTTTAACACTTACATTTTTTTTGAGATTCGAGGATTTCTAAAGAAATTTATTTTAAAATAGTGCTTGAAAGTGTCAGGGTTGATCTGGTCTCGAAATGGTTAATGAATATGCTCTTTAATTCCAAGCTACAGTTTGACAAGGTACAAAATCCACAGTGCTCAACAAAGCAGGCAGCCAATGGAGGTGCTGTCTTAGAGCAGAGTAAACAGAGAGCACAGGATGGGAGGTTTCCAACATAGAGATAAAACTACAAAGTTCAGCATATTCTCAATGCCAAGTTATGTGATAACATTCATACATCTGCCTGGACCCTGTCCACAGATATTTCCTCCAACCCCTATACATGACAGACAGGCCAGATCTCTTTTCCGATGCCTTACAAAACTTCATGCCTTTTCTTTGTTTGGGATTGATGGCCTCTTGCTTGGCCTCAGTCCACCTCTGCCCAGGTGAATAAAGTCTGTGCCTCTTTGCTTTCACTAGTCTGCTCAGGTGGTCTTATTCCTCTCTGCTGTTTGTTACAGAAAGCAGGAATGTTACCAGCAAGAGGAACACTCAGCCTGGCCGGTGGAGTTGCTTAGTGGCACTGTGTATGCTTAATATGCATGAAGTAATGAGTCCAGTCCTTACTAACAGCAAAAGAATAACTGCCAAAAGCCCAGTCATTATATTTCACTGAAACCTTGAGCAGTGGACTCTTCTAGCCACTTAAACGTCCTTCTGTTTGGTTCCATCATCTGCTGCCATTAAGAAACTCACTTGGTAAACTTCAATTGCAATAAAATTGGGCATATGTGACAGTAAGTATAATTTAAATTTTGCAATCTAATAACATGAAAATTAAGCCTGGGCTCATTAAACTAGGGCTGAGGTATTGCCATTTTCTGATACATTATACACTCCAGAAGAATGTTTATTTTTTACTTTTTTCTTATTTTCTTTAGATGACATGGTAATAATTCTGTATGATATTCTTAAGATTTTTTTCTTCCTTCTAAGTCATGTATATTCTCTTAAAGTTTTCATCATCATGAAATATTTCACTTAGCTTATAATAGCCCTTAATACTTTGGTTATATCTTCAAAAATTCTTGATATTTTATCTAACTTTTCATTTATCCTAGTGCTTTTAAGTGAAAGCTTATAGAACTTGTATTCATGGACAGTGGAGCAGAAAAAATTACAGTTATTTATTTTTAAAAAGGAAAGAGAATTTTAAAAAGATCATGAAAAATTAAGTAATTTACCCTATTTAAATTATATAGGTTTAATTTATACTGACATTAAAGGAAAGGGTAGAGAAGAAAAAGGTTAATAAAACCTGTTTTTCTAAAGGGGATAAATCTGGGTATTAACAACCTTATTTGGAGGAGGCATGAATAAATATCTATCACTGGAAGGTAAGTGGATATTTATTTTTCTACACCCCAGGAAAAATCACAAAAATATATTTCTATCTCAAAAGAAATACTCAATTTAGACCACACATTTAGATTTTTTTAAAGTTTTTTACAGTTTAAATATAGCATGCTCACAGTATTTTAAGAATTCAGGTAGTGGAATAAGACAATATCCATAATATACAATATCAAGTGGACCTTAATGGTAACCTACAATCTCTCTCAATTTCCTGGTCAATTCATGTTCCCAGAGATTATTACAAATATCCTTAATTTTTTAAAAAAAATTTTGGCTCTTCATTCCACAGTAAATAACCTCCCAACATAGTTTCATAGATAATACCAGATAGCATCTCCCCTTTCAATCAAAAAGCTGCTATAAAAACAGCATTTCGTAGAGAAAATATCTGAAGAACTTATCTAACATTATTAACTTGCAGCAAGGGAAACCAAATTGTGACCAATATTTTGTCATTTCAGTGAGAGTATGAAAGCATTTCAATTATAAGCTGCTACTTTATTTGTTTATTTTATTAAGAAATCTCTGTTTTGTTTCACAAGTTTAATATAATGTGTTCAATAAATTCACAGAAGCTGTTGAAAGGAAATACCTGAAAGATGGTTCAAGATGACATCTATTGCTTCTAAGAGAAGAAAATAATACATAGAGAAAACAAATGTTAAGGATACATCTGTATACATCTTTGTGACACTGGAATCACAAAGTTTCATTCCACAGTATTAGTCCATGACATAGACAGCATTCACAAAATGGATCAGACATAAAACAGAGGCAGAGAACTAAGCAATAAATTCTAATTTTAACCAAACAAACACTGAAGATATGTTTTAGGCTACAAATATGCAGGATTCTCCTTCAAGTATTATGTTTGGGCAAACTGTTCTTTTGAAAAAACTACCAATTCACCTGGTTTACAGATTTCTTTCTTCCCTATAATTAATTAATAGTAATCGAATCCATTTCTTTCTTCCGTGTAAAAGCAAAGAATTCTTCCTTTCCTGTTGACTTTGTCCACCACTACCCCTGAACTCTTCTGAATCTTCAGTTGCCTTCTGTACTGAACTACAGTACAGAAATGAGTATTTACACATAAGCAAGCAAGTCTTTTCTGAATCAAATAATACCCACTCTAGACTGTATGATCTTACTTCTACTGACTTGCTTCTCTTCTTGAATTTACAGCCAACTGCTGAGGTGAAAATTTTCTGACCACATAACTAAATGTAAATACTCTTTCCAAAATCACTGGCGCTCTTTCTTTTACTCAATTCTGTTGACATGTATATCTCTCCCTATCTCTCTGTCCATCTATGTATCTATACATATCCATGTATCAGGCATTTTATTACTAGACAACTTATTAGCATCAACCATTTTCAACAGTCCAAAACATATCTTCCAACACTACCAGCGATCTCTCCTAGAAGCACAGTAATCCCTCAATCTCTAAGTGATTTGGATGGATAATATAAATGCATACATACTACCCATCCCAGGCCCACTTTCTCCCACACATCACCTCTTCTCTCCTCTTCTCTTCCCTCCCCTATCACCCTCTCTCATCCTCCCCATCCCTCATCCCTTGATGTTTTTTATTTCTACCTTTACATAAATTTTGTTTTCTCACATAACAGGAAGCATAGGTTAAAACTGGCCAGTCCTTTGTCTTCTTTCATCTGGGGAAGTATTTCTTGTCTAGTGCCATTTTTACACTGAAGGCCACAGAAATTTATTCCAATCTGACCCCCATAGTCCAATGTATTCCTGTAATTTGCAGAGGAAGGATACAATGGCTTTAGCCTTCACTATAACCATATGGAAAGGATCATTTCTCAGTTTCAGGAAGAATAAAAAGTACCCCCTCAAGTAAAGATTTAATTTCCATTACAATATTTAGCAGGCGTTCCCTCTCTGGAGCTCTATATATCATAGTAATTCCAATTTCTCTGTATGTTCTTCAGAATGTCATGAAATCTAAGGTGTAATTAAATTTTGTATCTATTAGTTTGAACAACACCTTTTGGTAAGATCAATTTTTAACACTTTATACATAATACTTATATTTCAAGTTTTATTTGCAACTTTCATTGTTAGGACATAAGTCAATGAAGGAACAAGACAGCCTGCACACATAATATAACCCAATGTTTGATAACAAACAGTGAATCAATTAATGATCTTTTAATCTAAAATTTAAATCTGTGTGCCGTTTATGATGAAATCAAGACTCTCCTCGGAGTTCTCTAAAATTAAAATTGTTTTAGCTAGAAAGTATATAAAATTTCTTGTAAAATCATACAATTAATTACCATCTATGACTCACAAACCTATATTACCAACTTTTTACAAATACTTTTCATTATCCATGTTTTCACTAAGCTTCAACTCACATAACAAATTTCCTTGTTGAACCTCAAATAGACTACAGCTACCAGAATTCATGAGCTTCTCATCCCATTGTTTTCTTCCACATTCTCCCCCAAACTTATAGTCTGAGTTTTCCATTACAGTTAATGGTCTAGAAATTATGAATTTAAATGAGTCATAAACCTAGGAGCCACCCATTGTAAAGGTCTTTTCTTTAACCAAATGACTTTTCAATCAAAACATTTTATTGCTTTACCTCTAAAACACCTCTATGTCATCTGCCTCCACTTTGGTCCATACTACTCTCACATATACCTGGATTATTGCAGTACTTTATCAATGATTGTGCACTACTTATCAGGCTTTAATTTGTTGTCTGCAGAGCAGCAGGATCAGCCTTTCATAAATACAAACTCCATCAAATCATTCTCCTTAAACACTTCCACATATTTGTGGTGGTATTTTCAAATATCCCTATGAATAATTTAATAGTCTTCACTTTCAGAGGGAAAAACCTCGATTCTCTCTTCATGAGTGTGAGTTGGAGTTAGTGAATCACTTCTAGGAATTAAATAGGTAACAGTGAAGTTTTGGAAAGTAAGCCGTAAAGTCAATAGTGCTTTCTTTAATCTGCTCTTGAATCATCTTAAGACACTGTTTTTTTTTCATGAAGCAAGTGATAACCACTTTAATATCTTAATAATTAAACTCCACTTCATCTTCATCTGTATCTTCATGATCTCTACAGTCTGGTCTCTGCTGAATTTACAGCCTCATTATGGGCCATGACTCTTTTTCACCTCTGTTCCACCTTCATGTACTCCACACACACATTGACTTTCTTTAAATACCAGTATTTTCTATAATTCCTCCTATTACAGGATTTTTTTTCACATGATAGCCCCTCTTTGGGACCATCTCTCCCTTATTATGATAACACCAATTCATCTTTTAAAATTCAATGCAAAGATCATCCTCTCCAGAGCTTTCCTTGGACCAACTATTAAGGCCTGAATTGTGGGTATTATGGTGCTGTTTACATGATGATTATACAAGGGCTTGTGTTGTGAGAATGTTATTACCATTACTGTTGATATGGTAAACTTGATGAGTTTATATTCTACATTATATTTCCAGTGTGGCTGAATTCCTAGGCATCTTAAATAAGTCAATGGATAACAAATCAAGGCTCAAAGCTGTAAAAATAAACATGTTGATACTACATTTTGTTATGTTATGTCCAGTTATATAGTATAAGTAGAATTGGGGTAAGGGTGTACTAGGTATTGAATCTAAGGTCTTTGTATTGAATTACATCCCCTTCCCTTTATTTAGGTTTTTGCTTGTTTCTTGTTTTTGTTTTTGTTTTTTTGAGACAGGGATTCAGTAAGTTGCTAAGTTGTCCAGGATGGGCTCAAACTTGAAATCCTCTTGGATTAGTCTCTCAGAGTGTTGGGACTAAAGGCACACACTACTGTATCTGGCTTGATGGGTTTTTAAAATAAGTGTATTAATTCATGTAGAATAGAAATATATTACCCCTTTTAAAAAGCTGAAAAAGTAAAAGGAGAAAGAATAAAGTACTATCTTTAAAAACTGAGATAATCATTTTGATTAATGTGGTTATCTAAATTTATAGTTGATTCACCAGACTCAACACTTATTCATAATTCAACAGTTATTTCAACATTTTTTAGACAGGTCCATAGTTTAAAGTATTTCTTCATGACATCTGTAGAAAGCCTGCAAAAAAGCACTCTTGCTGAAACCTTCACTTACACATTTCTCAGTGAAGAGAGGAAAACTGCCTATAGAACTCCCATTAATGTCAATGAGAATCACTGACAAATTCCCAAGCAATACTTTGAAAACATCTTCATTGTTGCCTTGGGGCTATTGCTAATGCTGTGCACAAATACAATTTAGCTCTTAAAGTGACAATTTCTTTTATACTGCTGAGCCTGTATCTTCATTGATGCTAAAAAAAAATGGCAACACAAGAATGCACCATTCGTTTTACTTATCTGAAAGGCATTATTATACTCTTTCTCCACTATGTCCTAATTTTAAACAAGCAAAACAAATCTTTCTCAAGATAAAGCTGCAATATGATCAAATGAGGATGACTTCAATTTTTTTCGGAAAACACAACACAGTTCTATTTACCAACTTTATTTATGAACCAATTGCTGAAATTTCTCTTCAGGTACATGAAATAATAGCTATGGGCTAAATTTTATTTATTATATTTGCATACTTACAATTCAAAACAAAATAATTTATCATTGGGTTTGATGCAAAAATAGATTGCAAAAATCAGAAGACAAAAAGGGTATTTTCACACACTCTCTAGAATTCTGCTTTTTGTATGATATTTTAAGAAGGTCCTCTGAATTATTTGTCAAAATAAATTTTAAAATTCTAGATTCAGGGGTTTTCTCAGTACCAGTGTTCAAACTCAGAACGTTGCCCTTGTGAGGCAGAAGCGGTGCCACTGAGCTACATCCCTGACCCAGTTCCAGGTTTTTAAGGTCATATTTCAATGCATCTAAACCAGAAAGAAGCAAACGAAAGTGGATATTTAGGAGAACTCCAAACAGTAGAATTGACTATTGCATTTTTCTTTGTCACTTCTTCCATAATTGTTTTCTGGGCTTTCAGATTACTTTTGAGAAATAAGGATTTTGAAAACTGATTTCCTTTACCTAACTGATTAAATGGGGTAAAAGGACAGATAGGCAAAATGCTCATTATGGCAAACAATAAAGATCTTTGGTAATTTCAAAGTTAGTTGGCACTTCTTTTAATTATTGAGAAAAGTACTATTTAAATATTTGTTAATACTCATCCATTATATTTCTATTTTATTAATGATGCCAAGTCCTCTTTGTACCTAATTAAAACGGAATGTACTGAAGTGGTCTGTTCAGAAGTTTTAGTGGAAAAATAGCCAAACGATAGACGGTGATGAGTATCTGTGATCAGGACATTTAATCAGTGTCACGTGATCTGAACACAGCTGCGTGGTGCTGAAGAACAGACTTCAGGTCTGCTCTGAGATGTCATCCACGTGAGTCCAAATACAGGTTCACATTCAAGATTTCTGAAGCATTTCTACAAAATATGCCCCAACACCATGACTCACTTTTTTCATGGATAATATTTTGAAGTTCTTGGCTATAGCATTATTGTGGTACAAGATAGCATGGCATCATGCCATTGGAATTCCCTGTATTTTGCAATAATAAATAATTTGTCCTATAATTTGTCTCCTCATTTCCAATATAACCAATGAAATAGAACTATATGGTAAATGTAAAATAAATATTGTACTATCTTTCTTAGTTTATCATTTGTTTTTTGCTATGTATGTATGGTCTCATACTCTCTAATGGACATTGAATTTGATGGCTTCTAAAAGTTACAGCCTAAAAATAAAAGACCCATAGGATATTTATACTATTAAAAAATGCTTCAGGTTCTATAGAATCACCAAGTTGAACCATGCTGACTCTGCCTCATAGTCGCATTCCTAAAAATGAATTCTATAATTTGTGTGTATTATCTTGAGAGGAACTGCACTTTCCTACATGCTGCTTGGTTTTATGGGAGTTGGCCCCATCGTATTGACCTTGGTAGGCTTAAATGCAACTGTGGATCCATTTTCTTTTCAGTATATGATGATGATAAAGGCTTATCACTAACAGAGAGAAAGGCAGAGAAAAATCTCCTCAATTCAGTACAATGGTAATGAATGATTGACCCTTGCATAAAGGGAATCAGCATCAGAAACTTTAGTACTTTCCACTTGTTCCTCTCTGCCTCCATCCTGGAGAGTTTTAGTTCCATCTGTTGAGATTCAAAGAGAACACAAAGCCACAAATAGGTAAAGGAAAAAGAAAATCATTGAAGGGCCCTACATAAGGACAGAGTAGAACACTAAACTGATTTTGTAGTCCAGATTGCTATGAAATGCAAATTTTGGACAAGAAATGAGAACCACTTTAATGAAGTCATGAAATTGCTGTTTCATAAACTACATAACCCAAAAAATCTTCTCACTAAAAATATTTAAATTACTAAATAAACTATATGTCTCCAAGTACATAGATGAGTTCACAAGAAAATAAGGGGAATCTAAACCACCTAATTGAGGGCAGAGAATTTAACTCAGTGGTTCTGTTGCCTGCCTTGCAAGCACAAGGTCCCAAGTTCAATCTCTGGTACAAAAACAAAACAAAACAAATTACCTAATTGCAAACCAGTGTTTACTGGGAACTGTAATTGAGTCCCCTATACTAGATAACTAGAAACTAGAAAAATAGAAAAATCCTCAGTAAAAGACGCTCTAGAAAAGGAAAAATCAATGTCTTAGATGATGTAGATATAATAGAAGCCTATCTTTCTTAACTGAGATCCTTGAAATTTCAGAATCAGAGTTAGATTTTCAATCAATTTGTGATGTGAATGTATATTGCCAAGTTGCTCAGGAAATTCTACACTGAAAAGATTACACATAAGGTAGTCCTAAGGCAGAAAGGTTTAGACACTAGGAAAAGAAAATACAAAATTGATTTGAACAGATACAGCCTCAATCCAGGTCACATAAAATTCAAAAGAGTATGTTGTAGAATTAGAAAATAACAAAAAATAATCTCCTATGAAAAAAGACATCATATATAAAGAAAGGGGATTCTAGATAAGAGAATAATTAAGTATGAAATAAACATATTTATTAGAATGAAGAAAAACATCATCAGGATAAAGAAAAGCACTATTATTAGGAGTATAAAAATAGCAAACTGGGAAGAGGATTTAGCTAAGTTATTTCGCCGCCTCGCAAGTGCAAGGTCCTGAGTTCGATCCCTGGTATCAAAAAAAAAAACAAGCAAGAGGGAATAAAAAATACTGAAATGCCAGCTTTGAAAAGAAAATAAAACAATTTGATATTAAAAACAGCCATTGAAATGATAAAATAATTGGATGGTGAAAACGGAATGCATTTAGCTAAAAAGAGAATTGGTTTTCTTGATGATTATTTTCCTGGAATTCAGCAAAGAATATGACCAATATAGAATATACAAAAAAGATTAAAAACCATAGAATATAGAATAAAAAATCCACAATATACCCAATAGGAATTATAAAAATAATAAAAACAAAGTAGTATGGGAAACTTTCAAAGAAATAGTGAATGAGATTTTTCAGACCCAATGAAAGACATGATATTCAGTTTGCAATACAGAATCCAAAATGTGTAAGGGTGTACCCCAATCACATTGTAAAAATACAAATGTCAAATGATGTGGAATATTGCCAAAGAAATTAGAGTCACACGAAATTTTCTGATAAAATGAATGCAAATTAACTGACATAAGACTTCTTAAAAATAAAAATATATCCTCCCAAAATAGAATAACTTTGAAATGAAAAGAAGAAAGAACTATCATCTATAAGGCAGCTATGTATTAAACACATGTGCATATGTATACCCTGTGTATGTATACCATATAATATACCCTATAATATATACATACATTAACATAGTTAAGTGTGTATACCATAATACTATCATTATATATTCAATTATATCATCTAAATTCTATCATTCAAAATCTGTACATTATTATGTAATATGTAATACTATTCAACGTAACACAGATTAGATTGCTTGCTTTTCTGTCTTTAAATCCTTATCTTTTTATCCCTGTAAGTCCTCAACACATCACATATCAGATTTTTCCCTAAATACTAATTAGAAATTCTTCTGACCAGAGTTGGCCAAAAAATACCAAGGCCTTTTAAAACCAATAGCTATTTAACAAGCTTCCAAGGTGGATCATCACTTGCATTTCTTCCTCTTTAAAAAATCCTATCTTTCTTTGTTTTATTATGGTACCACACTCACGATTATCACTGCTCCCTGTATCTTCTACCCAAGTTCCTTGTTCCTTTTTACCAACATATGATAAAATTGAACATTCTTCAGAGCTGTGCCCAGAAACTGTTCTTTTCTCTCCTCTTGCCATTTCTTTTTTTCCTTTTTCTAGGTTCTGTGTAATTTGTATGTCTTTGTATGATTTATTGGCATGGTAGCAACTATGTGCCTTCCAACCTCTGTGCATTTATGCAGGGTGCTGAGTTTCTTTATAAATGTGTATTTCATTCTTGTGTCCTACAGCATTAGAGTTCAAGGTGCCTGTAAAAGCCTGGGCAATCCTATCTAATCCTTTCACTTCATTTGTCATCAGTATTATGCTAGTTTCCAAATATTTTCTCTTAGCCCTGCCAAAGCTCCTGATTCATATTCAGCTGACTTTTTCACAAACTCATCTCATAATGCCTCAGGCACTTCATCTCCCAGGTCTGAAACTGAACTCCTTTTTGCTTTCAAAGGCGCTTCTCTTTATAACTCTTCAAGAGTGTATGTTAGGATCATCCTCCTTGTTCCCTAGCACATTACTCTTTATATTCCCCAGCTCCAGCATCAAAACATTCATCCTTTATCCAGCATATCTACATTGTACCTATCAAGTGCATCCACCACCTTCCACTTCCACATTCTCTGCATATGCACAAGGATTCCTCAACTATATTACCTCAACTGCCTTAATTACCTTCATCTCTCCCATAGCATTCTACTGTAGATGCCAGCCACAAGAAATGCTTTAAAAATGCAAGCCTTATCGCGTCTTTCCCCAAGTTAATTTGGCCTGGTTATCTACCATTGTCTGTAGAATAACATGTAAACAGCATAAAGTGTTTTACAAAGCCTTCTCATGAGATAATTCCTGCTTACCTTCCCAGGCTTAACTCCAAGTACTATTTCCACACATCTACTACAGTCTAACTTGTTTACTTATATGATTTATTACAAAGATGTTTAATATGTGAAGTAAACCTGCCTGCAAATTGATTTAAGAAGCTCTACAGATAAGGTTATAGTAAAAAACTTAAACTTGGAAATTTTGGTGCTTGGCTTAAGAATACAATCCATCACTTCCAGTTGACATCTTTCAGTGTTTATGAGAAAATCCTGAAACTTCTAAAGTGTGTGGAGTAAATTTATCCCTAACAACTACCCGGAGCATAATTATAGCAGTGACAATGATGACTTCTCCAAAAACAAAGTGTGATAGGTGAAACTTGTTGAAAGATTATGGCCTGGTTTAGAGAAATGGGGAAACAGGGTTTTGCTGTGAATGAGATGCTCTCAGGAAGTGGTGGCAATTCTGTACTTGAATATCTTAGTATTTGTTTTCAATAGGAAGGAGGGCTTAATGATGGTAGATAAACCTGTGACTAGAAAAGCAGCATCCACCAAGGTGAGGTGGACACAGCATCCTTGGTAATTTTGGTGTTTGCAAAGCTTCTGGTCTTTATCTGGTTAGGTGGAGTTTATAAGTGGACATTTTTCATTACAATTAGAGTGGCCTCTTCCGAAACTGTGCTCTCTGAAATCGTGGACACTTAAAAGGAAAACACCATGCCTTGGCTCTCGGTGTCATGACACATCCAAATTAAAGCTACCAAGGCTTCTAATTTTTTTAAGTGAATTGGAGAGCACTTTGGGCAAGAAATGGTGACTGGAGGACTTTCTAATAGTGATCACTTCAATATCCTCTTGTATGTGAGATAGATGGGAGTAATGGCAACAAGTGATAGCCAAAGAGAGATACCATTGGAATGTAATTGTAATGCTCAAAGAGTTTTTCTTTTTCTTTCTTTCTTTTTTTTTTTTTGTACTGGGGATCGAACTCTGGACCTTGCGCTTAGGAGGCAGGCGGCGGAACCACTGAGCTAAATCCCCAGCCCCTCACAGAGTTTTTCTTAAAGTGTTTCTACAAATGAGGTTTCATTTGACCCATATTGTGGAAGATGCTATAAGGATAAACAGGTCTTTCAAGATTCTGTTGTCAGATTTTAAGATCATACATGCTACAGTTATTGCACGCTTATAGCTAGGATCCTTATCATCCATGAATTACATCTGGTTCTGTGACTATACCAATCTCGCAGATTTAGTACTTGCTCTTTCTTACCTGGACCGGTTTTCTCCCGCTTCTTGTACCAAACAACTGAAATCTATTTATACTTTAGAATACAACTTGTAATTATTTTGCCCAAGTAATCTTTCCCTCGGCCCTCATTACTTTTTATGTTTGTCTCAGACTCATAAGCTTTGCTTATCAGACATTTGGCATTGTTTACTAAAACTTTGTGTTTAATATCTGCCTCTTCACTGCAAGAGTCCTAGTTCAGTGGAGGAACAAAAGAAATCCGTCTTGTTCAACCTGTATCTTCTACAATTAGCATAGTACTTGATTTGTGATAAGTCCTCAATAAATAATTGGTGAATCAAATTACTAACAAAACGTGGGATAAAATTTTTCACACATTTTCAACATGTTCTCCAATGTATTCATGCCAGTAGCATTCACTCACTTTTTCTCTCAAAAGTTTTTACAAAGACACACGATGTGTAAAACATTCTTTTCAGAGCTTAGATATGGTGTTAAATTCTGACCTAAAAAACAAAACCAAAAAATCACTGATGACCCAGATATCTTCTAAGGATCACAGAGGAGCAAAGTTTCAGTGTCATACTAGTATACTTTGCTGCGATCAATTTCAGGTTGTTATGGAAACTCATAAGAATATGTTGAGAAAAAAATGTATTGTTTCTGAGAAACAAAGGCATGCTTAAATGAACACAAATGAAGGAGTATTTGCTGTAAAGATACACATGATATGGGAATCTCCTTGAAATGTAAAAGTAGGAATGCTATTACTGATGTTATTGTATGGGTTCAAACTGTAGGCTCTAGTAAAAGAATACAAGAGTGAGATTTCTGGAGGCATCATTGACTAACTCCACGGTTTTGAGAAAGTTATCTCACTTTTCTAAATTTCGGTTTTCCCATGTTTAGAGTGCTGATAATTGTATCATCAACCTAATCAGGTGACCTGGAAAGTGAATGGCTGAAGTTTTGCCAAATGTTTAGAATACTACTTGGAACTGAATTCACATTCAGTAAATGTTAATTATAGATTTTAATAGCATAGTGTTTTATTGGAAAATGGTTTTGTATGCAAGACAAATCTGTGTAATTGAAAATGGCATGATCCCTGACTTGCACACTTAGCATATCTGATTTTTCTTGCTTGGTACCAATTAGCTCCCTCAGTTTCAGTCCATTTTCCCAGGGAAGACTTTCAGTTTCAACACTAGTCATGACCTTTAAGCTATAGCTTCTGACAATTATTGCCTGATTTGTGTGTGTGTGTGTGTGTGTGTGTGTTTGTGTTTCTTATTTTAAATTTCCAAGGGGGGCAATGAAATTGTTTGATTCTTTCCATGTCACAGGTAGAAACATTACAGGTCCTTGGGTTTCCTTGAGTTAAGCTGCACCATGTGTGTCCCTTTCATCTTTGTTTATGATTTATGCAATGCAAATGATAAAATAATGTATGATGCACAAGATTGGCATATATACCAATTCAAACACTGTCTTGCACATTCCTAAAAAGAAAGTTAGAAGTTTTAGGTGGAAAAAATACCAATAAAGTAAAATGAATTAGTTGTGAGACAATTTTATTTTTATATATAATATTATCAGTATACGAAAATTTTTTCCAGATTTATGAAGTTATAGCTACAAAACAAAAAATTGTTTATGTTAAGGGTGTGCATTAGTTTTTGATGTGTGCATACATTTTAGAATGATTTTGACAACAAAGATAATCAACATATCCATCACCTCTGCTAGTTAGCCTATTTTTATATGTGGTAAGAATATTTACGATCCACCACCTTAGTAAAGATCAAGAATTCAATACCTATTATAAATTATGATCATCCATTCTGTATTTAGGATCCCTAGAATTTACTCATCCTTCATATATGAAACTTTGTAAAAGTATACTATTAAATACATTTTTGAGATAAAAAATAAAATAAATGAAATTACAGAATACCCCAAATATCAGAGAATCCAGGAAGCCACGAATTCCTGAGATTATGAAGCCTGTAACTCTCTGATGATCCTTAACAATCCTTGGTAACTCTGTGCTTCTGTTTTGATGTCTGTGGTGTCTATTGGTACAGAAGGAAACCTCCAGCACTAGCTTGGAGGAAGCAGTATAAAAACCGCAGAAGGGCTAGTTCAATACTGGATTATGGGAAGAAATACATCTCACCTAAGAATTGCTTAGAATTTCAAATAAGTTTGAGGCCCCATATAAGTATGGGATCTCCCGAGTGGTGTTCAAAATCAAGTAGATTGCAAAATCTCCTAGAATATTTAGTGCCCACAAACATCAAACAGAAACGTCCAGTGGAAGAAAATAGTGACAATATTCAAAATCTAGTCATTTGGATACCTCAAGGGCTACTGGTAAGTATTTTAAACATCCTTACAGAATTTATGCTTTATATCCCGCAATCATTTTTCTCCATATACCTAATAGTTATTTAGTATAAAGTTTGATTAGCTACTTTCAATTTTCACTTTTATAGGAAATTGCCCTAATTTGAACTATTTACTTGATTTTCAGCCAAATTTAATGGGTTAATCCCATTTTATATATTACACAAATATGTGTGGCTGTACATATGTGTATATCTAAGTTATTATGCTCCAGAGCATCTCTTTCTGTTTCATGGACATATGAAATACTATAGGAAAGCTTCATTAATCTCAAGTCACTACATCTTTCCCTGAAAAACCTTTGCTAGTGCCCCAAAATTTTTACTTGGTGTTGCTGACCTTTATTGTTTAGTAGAATGCCATATACTTTTTTTTTTCAAACATGATGTTCAGGCTTATCCTTATAAGTCAAAATTTTGTCAGAATAATTCCTGGGTTTTGAAATATCTTTCCAGATCCTAAGTTATACATTCAGTTCAACATAACAATCCTTGATTGTTTCCTTAGGAAAAATATTTTTCTATCATGATATCTAAAATGTTCTTCTACAGACAGAAACATCCACTCAAATACTGCAGCTACCTTATGTAGTTTTTCCTGGGTCAACCCCTTCTTTTTTCTGCCTTTACACACTTGCATGTCAACAAATACATACATATGCACACATACAAACACACAGACACATATATATATGTATATAAGCAAAAGGAATAATATGAATATATGTACATATATATAAAATATTTGATTTGTTTAGGAGTAATGTACATTGTAATATTACTTAAAATAATATATGCAAGTATATATTCTTATCTCTTTTTTAGATCACATTTTCTCTTTTCCATCTACTACAAAATTTAATCTCCTATGTAATTACATGTTGATGTGTACTATGAGTTGATTAAGAAGGAAATTAATTAAGTTCAAGAACAATTCATCTTTTAGGCATTATTATTTCTGAAAGATGATTAAGTTTGAATAGATGTGTTACAATTCACATGTTAAATCCTCTGCATCTTTATTCATGACACTGCTTCAGAAACAGTAGCTCCAACATGCTATGTAGTAGATAATTCTAGATAATTCAATACAAGGAAAGAAGAGAGGCAGAGTAGAGGGAGGAAGAGAAAGAGCATCTTAAAAATTAGGGTTAATGCACCGAGGATAATAACTTTATGCCTAATTGAGAGCTGTCAATACTTTAGCTTTCATTTGACTAAGATTGGCTGTAGAGCTGAAGTAAGAATGGCACACATTTACTACAGCAGAGCTACATTTTTGTGGCTGTAGAATTTATTTATCCTTTATATAAAATTCTCATAAAATTCAAGTTCAAAAAAATTAAAAAGGCCATTAGATATTTTTTCCAGAAAGCAGCTAAGATGAAGGTTGCCAAAACTCACTCCACATAAGATTGTACGTGTAGTTCTTGCAACATTATATACTTGGTTCACTTTTACATACACATTACACAATATAATCCATTATTCTTTCTGTCAGTCAAAATTGGCAATTTTAGGTATAGTTTATCACATTAAAATGATGGAAAAATTAATTTAAATTTCTGTTATCTTTATTATAAACCATTTCAGTTCAGTGAACCATTAATTGTCTTAGTAAAAAAGAGTTTAACGTTTGCATTTTTTTGTAACCCTAACACAAGAAACTGAGCTTTGGTAATGCCAGTGCTGAGTCTGCTAAATACTCAGTTAATATGTGCTCAATCCTTAATCTGTTCCTCATTAATAGCTTTAATAAATGTATGGTGACACACAGTTGAGGTCAAATGTAAGTAGACCTCTGCTTATCAATCCTGTGGGGAATCTGTTTAACACTTGGAAATTACTCTTTGAGAAAAATATAGACATTTAGTTTCACAGGCAAATGAACTTCATAAATCCTTCATTTCTAGATTGAACTGTCATGTGGCATGACTTAAATCATTTTAAATGATAGCCATTAAAGACACTTATACAGTCAGTGAAACTGATCTGATGGATTTTCCTAAGGATCTATCATGACTTTATATAAATAGTCTTGAAAAGTTTTATCTGGTCTCATCTCTGTTCTTTATTGTTATAGTCTCCTCATGGAGTAATCTAAAAACTCTTCATTTACACTTTGCACACTATTTTCATCTGACCTTGTTCTGTTATGACAGGGACCATTACTTAAGAGTGGGTAAGTGGGAAAGAGTGCCAAGTTAAAAAGGATAAGTGAATCTTTATTTTACTCCCTTTTCTCTATAGTTACTAAAAATTCAATTCCAGCTTGAACTAGATCTCCATCCACTTGCCTGATGAGTTTGCTACTATATCTTCATATTGTAAAACTATCTGTTAAGGGAAAGGAGGAATAAAGTTAGGGTGACAATTGCTTTTATTCCAAGTCTTGTATATTGATAAAAATACACACAAAGTTCTTATAAATAAAAGTGATCACATGGCAGAAATGGAGGATAGAATTTTAAAATATGATGAATGAAAAACAATAGAACAATGAATCTTAGTACTACAATTAAAATTTTATAGAGGACATAATTCTACTATATGTTGCAAAGCACAGTCATCTTAGTTACTTTCTCATGGCTGAGACAAAATACCCAACACCCCAAGTTAAAGAAAGAAAGGTTTTTTTCCTCAATTCATAGAGGAGTCAGTCCATAGTTGGCTGGCTCCAAGGCAGGGTAATATAGCAGAGGGGCATCACAGAAGAGAAATAGTTCACGGCGGGCAGAATGCAGCAACCAGCAAGCCAAGCAGCAAGCTAGTAATCAATCTTCTTTCTCATATTCTATGCAGGCTATCAGGCAAGTAGCACTCACATCCAGCATGGGGCACCCTTAATCCTAGCATTGCATCATGAATCAATCTCGGACTCACATCCTTAATCCCAGCATCACATACTCTAAATCCAGCCACCTTCAAAAAAGCCCCACCCATCACCGCATGAGGGCATGGGGGAGACAGGCCATAACAATAATCATGACTTATAAATAGTGCTGTAGATTAGTACAGTTTTTTAAAATGTTTGGTCTAAGATTCTCTTTGAAATCTTAGAAGTTTGTGCAAATCTCAAAGAACTTTTTACTTAGGTATGTACACTACTGTTATTAACTACATTAGAAATTTAAATATAAATATTTAGAATATTTATGTATTTATTAATATAATAATAAAATGGCAAGCCCACTATATAACATAAAATAATACAGTTTAGATAATATAGTGAAGCAGAATTTGTTTCCACTATCAAATCTCTTAATACAGTATTTGGCTTAATAGAAAAGAGCTGGATTGTCATACCTGCTTCAATAGTTGATCTGTTCTGATATTACTTGACATGTAGTTTCCAGAAAACTCTATGCTACATATTGGGAAATACATATATTTATCGTTTAAATGAAGACTGGCTTCCAACAGCCTCATACACCCACATGTGGGGTTTTTGGAAGGTGACTGAATCCTGGAGGCAGTAGAGCTGACTTGATGTTAGGAGGCAGCCTGATCAGAAGAGGCAGGGGACTAGGGGTATGACTGGGAAGGTATGTCTCCCTCTCAGCCCCGCCTTTTGTTCTGTATTTCCTAGTCTTGATGACATGAGCACATTTCCTCTGCTAGACCTTTCCACCTTGCCTTCCTATCTCAGAGCTGGTGAACTGTGGACTTTAAAACATTAGCCAAAATTAACCTCTTCACCATTAAGTTGTGGGTGTTGATTGTTTTGTCTTGGTGATGAAGAAAGGGACCAAAACAATATCATCCTAGTATTATTAGAAAAATAGTTTCATCTTCATCGACCCTTAAAGGAGTCTCCAGCTACTCTGTAGGGTTTTCAAGCCAGAGTCGAGACTGCTGAAACAGTAGTCCATGACTCAGTTTTAGAGCTGGCCTGGTTAAATTCAATCAGTATCCTTTATTTCCTAATAATTTGTCTTGAAGGAAATTACTTAACTTTTGTAAATCTCAAAATTCTCAAGTACAAAATGGGCTTAGTTATAATACATACTGAATCAAATTGTTTATATATA
>NW_004624932.1:70611-91978 GCF_000247695.1 Heterocephalus glaber | reverse complement strand
TGAACTCACTACCTGCATATTTTAGTATATCCTACAATATTTAGTATCCAAAAAGCTGAGTACAGAGGCGGAGATTTATCTCAGTGGTTCCAGGGCCTGCCTCACAAGCGCAAGGTCCCGAGTTTGATCCCTGGTACCAAAAAACAAAAACAAAAACAAAAACAAAAAAAACTGAGTACTTCTTAGTTCTTATTATACAATGCAAATATCTATCAAAATGGACTTTTGAAGTTCACTTTTAAATGAAATTTATATTATTATTTTTCATTTAGTTTTTGTGTGACCTTCAAATGACCACTCAACATTTGAGGAAAGTTATTTTAAATACTTTCAGAGCTAAAATATTCAACCATAAAACCAATGACCCACGGGATCTCTTTATTGTCAACATAGATTTGCTTCAACAAGATTTGCTTTGAGATGGTGGTCTGCGTAGGACACAGTCTCAAAGGTTTTTTCAACTATGTGTTTTCTACAATTCCAGATTTTTAAAAATTTAGTTTTGTATTTAAAAATGCATAATTATATATATTTGAAATAGGTATTGATAGGAACATTGTTGATAACATGCAAGACATGACAATGTTTTAGAAGAGATCTGCTTGTTTTACTTCTTAATAGGGATAAAATGAAAGCTGTAAATTGCAAAGGTTAAACATGTAGCAATTGTATTTATTATTTTAATGAAATAAAATTTACAAAAGAGCCAGTATGACATGAAGGGCAAGGATTCTTAATGATTACCATGTAGAATATTAATTAAGTGTAGAGCGAATTTTTAAATACCAATTTCACATATATAAATATTATAATTTATTTTAATATTAAATTTAAACATAAATGTAAATCATTTGAATGATTCTTTTTATTATCTCTGGTTTATTTTGGCATTTATAAGTGACTTTTTGCACAAGTTATTAAATATATATTTAAAAGAAACTGAAATCATACTGACAGATAAATGGATTTCTACCAGTCAAAATACTTAGGCCATCTTCTTTAAATTACTCCCGTATCCTGTCTGCTTCCTTTCATGTGAACGATTTCTTCAGTATGTCCTCTACTGTTTTCCTCCTCAACTTACACCACTGTCCCCATTTGAATGGTCCACATCAGGGGCCAGAATTGCTGTGAACCATAGGGCAATAGAAGCGCCTGCCCACAAATCCACACAGAGCAGGGGAAGCAGTGCTGTCTTCCTAATCTCCACTCATTCTCTTGCAAACTAACCACAGATATGAGACAGAACATAGGGAAAACAGGGAAAGATCTCAGACAGACTTGAGTTAGACTCGTGGAAAAGTGAGAACTCTTTGTTTAAAGTTCAGGTGAATACTAAATATCACAGAAGCATGAACGAAAAAAAAATATATGAAAAAAGGATAAACAAGGAAATCTAAGTCTCTTTTGGAAAAATTTTTTTCCTCCATCTCAGAAGATTCTTGAAATCTATTCCACAGCCTTACCATCCCAATTAGTCACCAGTACTTTCATAACCCTGAGCAAACTTGTTTCATAGGGTAGGGAAGAGGATAGGGAAAGATAGTAATCTCCCCTCTAGGCATCCTAGACTGTTTCAATCTTAGCCTCTCCTTCAGACTTATGAGTAGGTTACTGCTTAATGGGATGCAGGAGTTTCAGGAACCCTCATAGAGCCTATGTTACACTTTCTTTTATTTGCTGACCCATGAAATTATCTTAACACAGGTGATTGACTTCTATAATTAAAATGTAAAAGATTAGCTGATAGTAGCCCAGACATAGGAATAAATGCATTCTGATTAAGTGCCTTACATCTTTCTTGCATACTGTCTGAACCTAAGCAGAGGGAGGAAAAAGATACCTTTAAGAAGATTATATGAGGGAAATACAGAAGTAGGAATGTAGAAAGATAAGGCTCAGGGTAGAGCAGACAAAAAACCCATGTATTTCACACACAGTAGATCTATTTAACTCTAGTAAATTTGTCTTAAAAGCTATGAATCACAGACTGGCCTCCTATCTACCACTAGAATGAAAGCAGCTGCAGAAATCTCAATCTGACTTCATGTCCTCAAAAGAAAAAAAACCATAAAAAGCACAGTAACTTATACCTTTAGCATTAAGTAGAAAACATAAAGTGCCATGAATGCCAATTTTCTTATAAATAGAAAAATAAACACCAACTCATATCACGTGTATTTTCACTTGACAATAAGGCAAAAGATGATTTTTATATTGTAAGTGAAATGCTATATAATAAGCTAGCTGAAATGTCATTTGATTCTTTAAAATATCCTTTTATTATTCACTTTTAATTATGATTGAGATATTATACCTTTATAAAATTATATGGCAACTTTTAAACATTCTTAAGATATAAATGAATCTTTGCAGTGGACACACAATTTCTGTCTGGTTTGGGAAGAAACTTTGACACTTGTTTGAAACTATTCAACCCTTTTCACCTTTTTTGGTATTTTTATTTGATTTTATATGTTTATATACATGCAAATCTTTTTTGAACTATCCTCATCCTGTTACTACTGATTTCTTTATCAACACAGTAAACCAACACTGACCTAAGATAATTGTATATTTATATCCTTCTTATAGTTTTAATATTTGGAAAGATATACTTTGGCAGACCTAAGATTTGTTCTTGGCAAGATATTGCTTTTATCAGGAAGGGTGATAACTGGGAATGGAGATAACATTTTAGGTTTGGTGGTTGAAGAAATTTATTTCAAGAAATTAGATTACTTGATTGTAGCCTTGACCTGACGGAAATCCACAGGGCAGATCATCAGAGGAGAAACTCCAGGGTAAGAACTGATAGTGCAGTTTTAAGGGAAAATTTCTTGTTCTTCAGAGAAAACTCAGTTTTGTTCTTAGGGACTTGCAACTGGTTAGATGAGCTTAATAAAGATTGTTGGATTCATCTTTGCTGAAATCAACTTGACTGTAGATGTTAGTCATATCTACCAAATTGTGTCACAGTAAGACGTATTTTAGTGTTTGACTAAGTACTTGAGGACTCTATCCTAGCCAGGTTGACACATAAAACTAACCATCACAGTGGAAAACAGAAATTTAAAAATATATTAAATGTAGTGTAAAAGCAAATAAGAGTCAAAAGTAAATAAATAGAAGGATAACCCCATATCTCCCAAGTTCCTGAGAACAATTATATTGTTTATTTTATTTTATTTTATTTTTTACTACCTGGGCATAAATGCTCCTTAACTAGAAATCTCATAAGTATCTCTAATGGTTAACTTTAGATGTGAACTTGACTGAATTACTGGATTATCTGTTACACAGATAGTAGGTAAAGCAATATTTTCTGGCATGTCTGTAAAATTGTTTACAGAAGTGGTTGGAATTTGAACATGTGAATTGAGTCAAAAATATCTGCCTTCCCCACTGTGGATGGGCACTATCCAGTGCTTTTAGACATAGATAGAATAAAAATGTAGAGGAAAGGTGAATTCATATTTTTCTTTCTCATGGAATTCTTTTCTTGCTCATAATTTCAGATTTCCAGCCTTTGGGGTTCACAACTTGCACCAAGGGTCCACAGATTTTCAGACATTCAGCTTCTGACTGCAAGTTATATGCTTGGCTTTGGTCCTTTCAAAGCCCTTGGAAGCCACATCACCAGCCTCTCTGGTTCTGCACATTGCAAAGTACACTTCACGGGACTTCTCAGCCTCCCACATTGTCTGAGACAATATTTGTTGTAAATCCGCTCTCATTTTCCTGTATACCATCCATAAGTATCTACATTCATCCAATTTTTTCTGTTTCTATGAACAACACTAATACACTATCTAAAACCCCATAATCTGCTTATACCTCCTGCGAATCCACAATTTCGACACAAGTATTTTACATTCAGACAAAGCAAATACATGAAACAAATAGCTGATGAAAGTTTATTTATAAAAATAATCATGAAGCAAAATAAAGTAGGACAATACTCCAACTTAAAATAAATACAATGGACGCTTGATTTACAAACTCAATTCACTCAGGAGGGCTGGTTGTAACTCAACCTGGTCAATTGAAGGCTCAGGCTCCTCTACACAGCCTTCAAAGTCTCTCTCCTGGAATAAGGCAGATCTCAGTGTCTTGAGAAAGACATTGGCCCAGGAATTCTCTCTCAATAAACCATACAGGATAGGATGTTGTAATATTTCTTCCATAATTCTTTTTGGAGTTTTTTTGGTACCAGGGATTGAACTCTGGACCTTGTGCTTACAAGACAGGCGGCAAAACCACTGAACTAAATCCTCAGCCCTCTTCCATAATCCTTTAAAGGTTAAATCTGTATCTGAGACCACCTGGAGGGACAAGCAGCCAGCATTCAGGTAATAACTCAAGACTTTGTAAGTTAAAACTAAAATTCTGGTCATAACCCAAGTTGTTCATGTGTCAGACCAGTCATAACTGGAGAGTCCGTCCACCCACTGTATTATTAGGAATTTTTAAGTATAAAATATGTTGAACTCCAGTGATTAAATACTCAAGTATAGTATCTCAAAGGAAATAAAACAGAAAAATTCAAATAACTGTCTTTTATTCATTTATGAAAATAAAATTAATACATATTAGTTGATTTTTCTTTTTCTAATTGGCTAAAGTGGAAGATGAATCCTTCATTGCTGCCTTCATTTATATACCACCTCAATTCATTTTTGTTTTCCTTTATATCTTGGAATGCTTTTTACTGTCTTCCCTAGGGATCATAGAAAATACTTTAACTAAAACTGTTTAGGAGAGACTAATATTCATTTCATTTTAATAATATATAACAAACTTGTTCTAATGTACCTCTGTTTATTTATTTATGTAGAATAGGTGTTACTGTACGATACTGTGTTTTATATTGGGTGAAAATAATTTTTTAAACAAAAATAGCCATTGGTTGTCTGTCATATTATGTATTGGTTAAATTTACAGATGCTCTTCACTTCTTTCCATGAATTTGAGATATATTTTTGCTCTTCTTTCACATCAGCCAAAGGGCTTTCTTTATTATGTCTTAGATGGCATTTCTTCCAGGAATTAATTCTTTTGTTTTTTTATGTATCAAGGAATGTGTTATTCTTTGTTTCTAAAGAAAATTTTCATTGAATATAGAATTCTTTCTTGATAGCTTTTCTTTCTACACTTCTAATTTTATTTCTACTGTCTTCTGACCTGCGGAGTTTCAATGAGAAATTAGCTGTTATTCTTATTTAACATACTCTTATATGATGAATTGCTTCTCTGCTTTAGTTTGCAATAATCTCTTTTTGTCTTTGTTTTTAATAATTTGACTATAGAATGACCAGATGCATATCTTTTCCAGTCATGTTTCTCACACTTAATTAAGGATTTTTGATTTTATACATTCATGTTTGTCATCAAATTTGAGAACTTCTTGGCCATTATTGCTCCAAATATTCTTTCTGCACTTTATCTTCTTTCCTCCCATTGTGCACATGATAACTCTCCACAGATTTGTAAGTTTCTGTTTGGTTTTTATCATTTTTTTTCCTTTCTGCTTCTCAGACTAGATAATCTTAACTGACCTCTGTTCAAGAATAGAACAAGTGAAAACACCATATATCTTTTTATTCTTATTGAGGTCCACTCATTTTCTTGAATAAATTTTCTTAGACTAGAAGCAAGCTTTTGTAACTTACAGAGTTCTTAAACATTTTCTTTTGAAAACTTTTTCTAGTATGCTCATTGCTTTCCAGGGGAGTGATGTTTTGAAGTTCTTTATGGCACCCCTTCATAGATGCAACCATGATAAAGGTGAGCCCTGTTTCTAGAGCTCTGTCCTTGCCTCAGGTTGGAGAAGATGTATCTATTGTCATTTAATATGGAGACTTCCCACATATTTGTTGTGATTAAGAGAAAAATCTAACTCAAAAATGAGTAATAATCATACTTATTTATATTTTGTTACTATATGAAATTATGCTTAAGGATAGCACTGCCAGTAGAATTGAACTTCTTTAAAAAAAATTTAAAAACCTTTAAGTTCAAATATCCCTTTCAAATATAAGCATATTTTTTATTATTTGGCATGTTTATACTTTGAAAGATCTCCTATTCACTTTATTTCTAGGTTATACAGAGAAGTAAAGGATAATATTCATAAAGATTAACAGTTTTTTTTTATTAAAAATGAGACTCGGAAGTACAATATTAAATAAACAATTCATCTGTCTCATATTTCTTCTTTCTTTATTACTTAGATATGTTTTCAGCATGGTGCATCATTTTATTACATTTTCTCTTTAAATGACTCAAACCTGTCTTATCAGATGAAATCAAATGCTTTACTTTTAAAAACTAATATGTACCTATAGATAGAAATATATATTATAAGTTTTACTTTTGCCTTTAATTAGTTGAAGAAGTTCTGATAATTCTTTTGGAAAGCACAAATAGAAAAATATTTTATTTTATATTTTGTAAGGGTAGTTATTTCACAACTCATGATATTGAAGGAAAGAAATAAGCAATGTATGTAAAATTATACTGTTTATAATCCATGCGCCTATTTTTTACTTCTGACTTCTTTGACTATGTAAAGAAGAAAGTTATTTGCTTTACTTGTGTTTGCACAACATGCTAAAATATAGCATGTTGAAACATGATCTAGATTTTAGTCTCAGGTGGACTATAAGTACAGTTTGCCTGTAGAATGAGTGCCTTAACATAATGAATAAAATTTCTTCATGATAAATAGAGAGAAATAATACTTCTTATTATTCTTCTTCTCAGGAATACATTAGATAATTTATTTAACAGCAGTATGTTGGCCACTTAAAGTACTGCATGAGTATAATCAGCTGTTATATACTGATTACAGATGAACATTCACTAATAATTCAGGGCACCTAAAGTCTGTATGTAGTTGCAATAAATATATATTTGCAAAACATTTTATTTTGCTTTGTACATTTTTTGAAGATTCAGGGAATGCTACAAAATTATCAAATTCAATTGTTTTGCTAACAGAAATATTGATATGAACACTAGGCATCTAATTGCAGTCTACTTTTAAACAATGTTTACATCTTGCTCCTGGGTACAAAGAACAAATATAGTGAAAATGGCCATTCTTCCAAAACTGCTGTATAGATTCAATGCAATCGCAGTTGAAATTCCAATAGCATAATTCATGGATCTTGAGAAAACAATCCAAAAATTTATTTGGAACAAGAAGAAACCTAGTATTCTAGAATTGCAAAAGCAATTCTAGGCAACAAAGACAAGGTAGGGTGTATCACAAGCCCCAACTTGAAACTATACTAAAAAGCTACTGTGATAAAAACAGCATGGTACTGGCAAAGAAACAGACCCAAGGATCAGTGGGACAGATTAGAAGATTTAGAAACAACTCAGACACACTCAGCCACCTCATCTTCAACAAAGGAGGCAAACTCCCTCACTAGAGGAAAAATAGTCTCTTTAATAAATGGTGTTGGAAAAACTGGATTTCAACCTGCCAAAGATAAAATCTTGACCTATATCTCTCACCGTGCACTAAACTAAAATCAAAATGGATTAAAGATCTAAATATTAAAACAGAAACACTAAACCGGCTGGAACAAAGGTTAGGTAGAGCTCTTGAATACGTTGATGTAGGAAAAGATTTTATGAACAAAACCTCAGTTGCCCATGAACTAGCACAGTTAACAAGTGAGATTTCTTCTTATTAAAAAGCTTCTGCACAAAAAAGAAACCATCAACAGTGTGAAGAGACAACCCACAATGTGGGAAAAAATTTTCACCTGCTGTTCCTCAGACAAAGGTCTACTATCTAGAATATATAAAGATCTTAGAAATATCAAATCCCCAAATTTAAAGACCCAATCAAAAAACGGCCATATGAAATGAACAGACATTTCTCAAACAAAGAAGTAGAAATAGCAAATAAAATATGAAAAAATGTTCAACATTGCTGGTCATTCAAGCGATGGACATGAAAACAATGCTGCAATTCCACCTCACCCCAGAAAGAATGGCTTCTATCAAGAAATCAACCAATAACAAATGCTGGCAAGGCTTTGGGGTAAAGGAACCCTGCTCCACTGCTGGTGGGAGCACAGATTGGTACAATCACTGTAGAAATCAGTGTGGAAATACTCCAAGTACTAGGACTGGAAGTCCCATTTGACCCTGCAATTCCTCTGCTGGGTATCCTCCCCAAAGAATTAAAAGAATCATATCACAGTGATATATGTGCACACATGTTCATAGCAGCACAATTTGTAATAGCTATAACTTGGAAGCCGCCCAAGTGCCCATCAACTGGAGATCGGATAAAGAAAATGTGTGAGTGTGTGTGTGTGTGTGTGTGTGTGTGTGTGTTTTAATAAAATGGAGTACTACTTAGCCAAAAGGAATGAGAAATTAGAGACATTTATAGCTAAATGGATGGACATCGAGGCGATACTCTTAAGTGAAATAAATAGGACACACATGTGTAAATACCAAATAGTTTTTCTGGTGTGAGAAACTGAAAGTGTAAATGAGGATCAAAATGTACAATAGATAATGTGAAATAGGATGAAAAGACCCAAAGGGGAAGGGGAAGTGGGAGAGGTAGGAGAAAGGAAAGAAAGGAAAGGAATCAATATGAGAAAAGGAAAAAATGGAAACAAAGTCTTTGTAAAGAGGTAGAGGTGGAGGGGTTGAAGGGAGAGCAGGGGAATGGCGAAAAAAATAAGAACCAGGATATATTAGGTAAAAGTACAAGTTCCCAATAATATATGCCAGCATACTGTATACCTAAAATGTACTAATAAAATTAATGAATGAAAAAAACAATGTTTAGCATCATAATGCAGGTACCTCTATCATATACAACGTTGCAGAATGTTATTTTAGAAAACTATCTATATGCTTCTATAATCAATGGACAAAAATCTGTTCTAGCCAGTTTGATCTCAGTAAACAAAGCTTATTGAAATTTTTTGGGCAGTCACTATAATAATCAGTTCCAGTATGAATATATAACTAAGTAATTTCACATACCTGTGTTTCAAAGATTAAAATTTATATAATGGCACAACAAAGTTTCAGCTTCCATAATTTGTTATCAATCTCAGTACTTCTTAGAGAGCCTTAGCATATTTAGAATAAGGAAATTCCTTAGTAAAAACTCATTCAAAGATTTTTAAATAATTCTCCCATTAAATAATATACTAAGGGCAGAAGATTTAGCTCAGTGGTTCCACCGCTTGTCTTGCAAGTGCAAGGGCCCAAGTTCGATCTCCGTTACCAAAAAAAAAAAGTAAATAATATACTAATACTATCAATAGAAAATGTTATACAGCACACACACACACAATGAAACTAATTACAATGAAACTAAAAAGTGAAAGTTTGGTTACAGAATATCAATCAATTTTATTTTTGTCCAGTTAGAAATTTCTCCTGTATTACCTCTATATTTCTGTTGATACCATGGAAAATTGTCCTCAATGCAGAACTATAAATATGTAGCAGAATAAACAGCACAAGCTATGGCTAAGGAAACAAATGATGAAATTTAAAAGGAACTTTCAAATGGATAAGGATAAATTGTTGGAAGATTAAGTTTTTAGTTTCATTTGAGTTTTGTCTTAGATGAATAACTGAAGGTAACGATTCATAAATATATACATACATATATTTCTCTTGAGGTATGCTAAAATATGCCACTCATAATGTAAAAGGAAACTGATGTTGAATAATGGAAGGTCCTGTCACAAATAAGGAAGGACTTGCCAATGAAAATTGCTAAAGATCTTCAAAACTATAGGTCAGTTTTTGCAATTGAAGTTGAAGACTCTCTTGGCTGTGTTCTTTACTGACCTCCATTAACTAAAGTTTTATTGGAAGTGTTGAAAACTATGTTTAAGATACTATTACCTCTATCAAATTTTAGTACATAAGTCAAACTAGGTGTTTGTGAATTTTGTAACTTGGGATTATGCTGAATGAATTTTTACAGGAATTTCGTACATTTTATAATTTTTCCTCCAAACTATATAGCATGAGTTTTCATTTCCTTACCATAAAAATATTTTTAAAAGGTACTTCTTTTAACTTATTTAAATAATGGACTGTTATATTATTTCTTAAGAAACCGTTGACAAACCCAGAACCACAATGAATTTCCACTTTGTGTTCTTGTAGCAGTTGTAGATTTTTCATTTATGTACATATAAATTCTGAAACATTTTATGTTAATTTTGTGTGAGTTGTGAGGCATGGATGGTGTTCTGTCCTATATGCATAAATATATACTGCTACTTCAGTACCATTTGTTGAATGACAGTGATACTTTTGTAAAAAAGTAAATAAAGATTATATAAGGAATTGGAATCTATATTCTATCTTCTTAATCCTATTTCTATTATTATGCCAATGTCACGCTCTTGATTATTGTAGCTGTAGAATGAATAATAAAAGCAGGTGCTATAAGTTATTTATCATTATGGTTTTCAAAATTAACCCATGTATGCTCAAATATTCATGACACTTCTCTTTTTTTCTCAAAACTATTTTAGGATTCTGATGAAAATTATGTTGAATACAGAATTTTCCTTGTTAATAATCCTATCATAATTTTATATTTAATTCCAATTTATGCTATTATTTTTTTTTCAGCCTTGAGATGACTAGCATGTCAAATAGTTGGATAACATTAGTGAGATATCTTTCTCTTTCCTGATTTTAGATGGAAAATATTGAGCTTTTCATCATTGATTTTTCCTCTTAGTTTTGGGATTTTCATACATGCTTTCTATCCTATTAAGGAAAATTTCTTTTATACCTATTTTTCTGAAAGTGTTCTAACATTTTAAAATGAGTTAATGTTAAATTTTGTCAAACTATTTTGCCATCCATTGAAATAATGATGGACATTTTCATCTTTTAGGTATTAATATGATTAAATTATATTAACATTTTATAAATCTAAAATCATATGTATTCCATTAATCCCACGTGTTCATGATTTATGACACACTGTTGAATTCAATTTGCTAAAATTGTACAAAAGATCTTGTATTTTCATGAGTTCAAGGTTTTCTCTTCTATGATGTTGTTCTGGTAACATTAGTATTGACTTCTTAAATGAATTAGGATATGATCTCTCTTCCTCTTTATTAAGAAAGCATTTATAAAAGTTTACAGTATCTTTCAAAAATGTTTAATGTAAACCACTAATAAGGATTTCTCAGCTTATGATTTTTCTTTTCATGCAAGGTTTCAATTACTTTATTGAATTAGTGAGTTTCAACTTTTCCACTTTTTCTGGAAATGTTTCAGTATTTTGTATATTTCAATAAATTCTTCAATTTCATCTAAATTGTCAAATTTATTTTATAAAACTTTTCATGTTATACTGATATTCTTTTAAGGTCCATAGAATCTTACTATTTCTCCTCTTCTTATCTTGATGTTGCTTGTCTGTTACTTCTCCTTTTTCACCTATTTGTTTTTCAGCATTGTTAATATAACTCAAAGAATGTGCTTCTGGTTTTGCTGATTTTCTGTCTTTTCTGTATTATCATATCTGCATTTATAAATATTTTCTTCCTTTGATTTACTTCAGGTCAATTTTTATTTTCATAGTTTCTTAAATTTGTAACTTGTTATTGATTTTAGATTTTTCTAATATAAATAGTGAATTATATTTTTCCCAGTAACCAATTCCATATATTTTTATATTTTTGGTTTTATTATCATTTATTTGACAATATTTTCTTATTTCTTTAGGATTTCTCCTTTGAACATTCACTTACTTAGAAGTTTGTTGTTTGAAATTATGTTTTCATATTCAATTTAATTATAATGTCATTTCTAGTAATATCATAGTTATTAATTTAAAAGTCAACATTTTAAAGAAACTTACTTTATTAATTTTTTTAATTATTGAACTTATTTTTTGACCTACCATGTAGTCTAATCTGATTAACATATTATGGTAAATCAAAAAAATACTTATGTGTAAAGATGAATTCCAAGAAAGCACATTATAATCTTCAGATCTGTATCCTTGGTAATAGCTTTCTTAAATTTAATTCATCATTTATAATAAAATGTATTTTTAGGTAAACATTTTTTTGTGATTATTTTGCCTTTTGATGAATTTATATTTTTAAAACTATTAAGCTGCACTGTCTCTTTGTGATACATTTTTTCTTAAAATGTTATTTAATCCAATGTTAATTTAATCATTCCATATTTTTTCTGCTTCTATTTTTATGCTACACATTGTTTCATCAATTTCTTTCAATTTTTATTTTACTTTATGTTCAAAATGTGTATCTTTTATATAGAAGATACCAGCTAACGCTTTTTAAATCTACTTTCACAAACTCCTTCCCATTAATTACATAGTTAATGAACTTTTTCATGTAACTGAGTTATGCCTACCAATTTGTTACTGTTCCAATTCTCTCACTTTTTTCTTTGCTGTCTATAAACTGACTTTCTTTTTTGTGATACTTTACTGATCTAAGAGCTTACTTTAAGTTTCACTATTCCATATTTTGTGTGTATTCAAGGGATTATAATATAAATCCTTAATTCTCACAATTAAATTACTGTTATTACAATATTGAACTACTACAGATATAATATAGAAACTGTGGCCACACGTCTACCACCCCACCCTGCCCTTCATAGATTAGTTCCTGTGTGCATTATACTTTCATGACCTATAACCCTTATAAACCAGCTGTATAAATTTAGTCCCAATAAAATTATAAGTTGTAGGGTATATAAGAAGAAAATAATGCAGCAATCATTTAGCATTTTCCCAGATGTTTGAATGCTCTTTATTCCTTTGAGAATCCCTTCCTCCATCAGTATTTAACTGCTTTGGTTCACTCTTCACTGCTTTCATGTAGCTACCTTTTCACTAATATCAGGTTTTAATAGCTGTTTTCTGCTGACAGGACTGGAGTTCTGTGAATAGAATCTTGCACAATCAACAAAAATTTGACTTTAAATCTTAAGCTTTCTTTACATGACTAGCTTTAATGACTCTGGGAGTATAATTTTTTCCTGAGATATCCTGCCTTACAAACAACAATATTTAGGGAAGGATTAAATTTGAAATACACAAAGCACAAGTCAATGTAACGGCTTTTCCTAAAACAGTGTGCTCTCAAACGATTTGGGCAAAAATAATGTGTTATCTTACCATTATCTGGTTTAAAACTGACAGCATTATGTACCATTAAAACCTATCTATAAACCTGCGGCTCAAATATTTATAACCCAGATTTTACTGTTGGAATAAATTGTAGTTAGTAATATCTCTGATTTCAAAACTGTTTGGCTTCAAGGCCTACTGTTTGTTTGTTTGTTTGTTTATATGTTTTCAGCACAATGGACTGGGACAACTGTGTAAAGGGCTATCCCAATGGAAAAGCAGATAAACAGACATAGCAAGAAACAGTCTTTTACTTTACAAAGAATTCTGAAGCAGAAACTAAGAATGTGCTGGTTCCTTTAGCCCATTTGTTGCACTTTGATCCAAGATCAGTTTTATCCTTTGTCTATTGTTAGGATTTGGATCTAAAATATTCCCTAAAGTCTCATGTGTTTTGAAAGTCATTGGATCATAGGGGAGATATACTCATCACTGGATTTATTCACTGATCAGTTCAATTGCTAAATGTGCTGTTAGGAGGTGGGGCCTGGTTGGAGGTGGGTCACTAGGGGTGTGACCCGGAAGGGTGTATTCTTATCCCCACCTGCTCCCTTCTCTCTCCTTTCTGGTTTCCATGGGTTAAGCACCTTTTCCTTCGCCATGTCCCCCTGCCATTCTGTTTCTTCTGTGTTGGATCCAGCCAACCATAGACTAAAACCATGTGTCAAAATAAACTTCTTTCTTTAAAATGTAGGTATCGGATATTTTGTCCCAACAACCACTGAGAAAATGACTCAGATCTTTATACCAGAGAAGTGCGGTCACTGCTGTGACTTTACTTGACCCTTTGGAAGAGGTTTACAGGAAGAGTTTGAAAAGGTTTGGAGATGCCGGCAGGAGAAACCCTGGCATGTTGTAAGCTGAGCTTGATAGGAGATTCCAGTTAGAACTCAGAAAACAAAAATGCCAATAAAAATGCAGATAGTAAGAGCCAGACTGAGGAGCTTTCATACAATTTCTACATTTTTCTCATGTCCCAAGACTTTGTGTGAAACTAAAGGGCAGTTTACAAATTAATATGATGGAGGAAATTTCAAGGCATCACAACATTCAGACTGTGGCATGGGTAGTGTTGGCTGGTTTTAGCCAGATCTATAGTACGAATCAAGATCAAATATCAGAGCTTAATGATTGGTAAAGTTTTCATTTTCATCAGCAGTAAATTGCCCAGAAAAAGTTGGGACAAAGGAGAACATTGTTGCTGAACAGATTAGCATTAGAAAGAACCCAAGTGCTTTGCTTATAAAAGATAGCTTGAAGGTATCTCAGTAATCAGCAAGATGTCACCAATCAGTAGCTCAAGGACACAAAACTGTAAAGTTTTCATTCAAGAAGAGGGCACTTAATTTCTCTGATCAGGAAAGGCTGCCCAAGAAATTGGTTTCCCAGGATTTATTTCACAGTGCTCAGTAATCCAGAGGCCTATGCAGCCATGACCCAAGAAAGGCTGGCTACTCTGCAGCTAGCAGCCGATCTTGATATAATCAACATTGTTCTGATTTTACATACATGTAGTATGTAAGAGTTGTGTGAGCAGGAAGACTTGACCTAGATTTCAAAGGAGGGCCTGAGAGGCCAGGCAGTGTGCCCCTGAGACAGCAAGCAAGTCATGAATTTTGCCAGGGATGTAGCTCAGTGGTTCTGCTGCCTGCCTCGAAAGCACAAGGCCCTGAGTTTGATCTCTGGTATCAAAAAAAAAAAAAAAAAAAAATCATGAAGCTTTGAGAGTGAGACCAGAAGGGCACAAAAGGGCAGTGAAGTTCACAGGAAGATAGAGATGCCAGAAAAATTTGCAAGTGGTGAGAAAAGTTGCAGGCAGTGAATGGAGCCATCTCTGGAGAGGTTATGAGGGCTGGAATGGGCAGTGCCTTGGTGGGGAGTGCCCAAGCCCTTTGCTCACATCTCGCCATAGCTAACCCCAGGTGTTGGATGTGGAACTACAGGACTTAATATTTACTCTGCTGAGTTTTGGTATTACCATGATCTGATTCCCTTCTATTCTCCTTTTCCTTCCTTTAGTAGTGGAAATTTTGTTCTTTGCTATTATATGTTGGATGTATTTAAATTTCTTTATGATACTTATAGGGACTCATAGGTCAGTTTGCCTTGACTTTTAGAAGGGACTGAACTTGGTCTTTTCAGAAATACTGGGACTCTTAAAACTTTGGAAACTCTTAGAGATGTATTTGTGCTTTTTGTCTAATAAGATGGATATGACTTCTGTGGGGACCAAGGACAAACTGTTATGGTTTAGATCTAAAATGTTCCCCCAAAGTCTCATGTGTTTGCAAGGCAAGTGGACCATGGAGTTTCTGTGTGCATCAGTAGATTCGACCATCAGTGAGTTCAGTAGCTGAATGTGTTTTTAGGACCTGGGTGGAGTTGGGTCATGGGGCCTGTTATCAAGGGTACATTCTTGTCCCTTTTCTTTCTCCTTCCTGGCTCCCTATAGTATGAACAGCTTTCCTCTCCCATGCTTTTTCATCATGGTGTTTCTGTCTTGGAGTCAGCAGACTATGGATTGCAACCATGAGGCAAAATAAACATCTCCTCCTTTTAAGTTGTGAGTGTTGAGTATTTTGTTCCAGTAATAGGAAAGTGATTAAGACATATATGAAGGATGAAGGAACATGTTTTGTAGTGCATAGGGTTTTCCATTTGTTTCAAATTACAATTTTTTAACACATACTGTGATTTACTTATGGAGAATATTGTTCTTGTGGATGAAATTCCAAATACAGGAAAGCAGTTTCCATTAAATAAACCATTTTCCACAGGCAAGTCCATGGACTGCTTGTAACAAAAATTATGTGAAGAAGTTTTAAGTAGATGGATTTCTCTATCAATATGGGAGAGTCATTATAACTGAAGGAAAAATGAACTAGAAATCTGCATGTCTGTCCTGAAACCCATGATTTTCATTTATGTTCTTTTGCACTCACCAGACACTTTTTATTCTTCATTTTCCTTTCAATAGACTTTATACCGAATGTTCTAACCACCATTTACTTTATGTCTGCTTTTAAAATGCCAGAAACACCATCCAGATATGCTATTTTTGTTAGATGGAAGGCTGAAGAGGGAAAAAAAGATATTTTGATGTCAAAAGAAACAAAACAACCTGTATTTTAATCTAAATGATCCAGTCTCTGGTCATGTTGATTCCATTTACCAGGAATGAAAAATTTTGTATTTCAATTCACATTGTTAAAGTAAGTGCAGTCCTGCATTTGACTGTGAAGCCCGGAGCACAAGGTGGGGGAAAACAGAGAATCTTTTGGAGTACACAAATGAGATGTTTGTATCAGTAAGCTCTGAGTAGGATGTCTGTTTCTTTGTGAAGTTGTTTTCCAATTGTTTTTAGTGAGCTCTTGTGCATTAGAATTACAAGTGGTTTTTTTGCCCACACTGAAGATCTCTTTGTATTATGAATACCATGATTACAAAGCCTGGTAATGAATTACATATTTAAAATACTGAATAGGGTTTTCTTTATAACAACATTGAATAGGAAGTTTCTATATTCTCCATCGCCATACATGTACAATACAAAAGATATAATTCATAATTTAAGCATTGTTTTCTTAGGACATAGATACCTTTAATGATATGAACCACAGGTAAAAATCATAATCAAATATTAAACCACCTCCAATCTAAAAGTACATTGAGTGAAGAAATACTTAGATGGATTAAAAATTGTTTGAAAGTATTCCTTAACACTCCATTATTCAGTACAAGACTTCATGGTCAGTTCTGCAGAGAACATGAGATGAATGATTAAATGTGTCAATGTGTCATTTACAACAATTTTAAGGATAGATTTTAAATAAAGATGTAGTACACACATTCAAGGGTACACAAGCACCACTGAATTTCAGAAAAGGAAGGAGACTGAGCATAGGAGAGGTTTAGAGAAGGTTAATATTTAAATTTTCTCTTGGAGGATGGTTAACACTGTGAATTGGAGAATAATGCCCCTTGAATATATAGATTTTGATTTAGAAATATTTTAAGAAGGGTCAAAAACCACCTTAAGCAATTTCATCCTAATTTTCTTCTCAAGTCTGCCTTGGAGAGGAATGCAACAGAGTAAAATAGAATTAATGATAAATATTTGATGTCAAAATGATGGTCTTTGTAGACTGAGAAAATAAATAAATGAAATAAAATTTATAAGGGTATGTTTTGATAATCCTGATTTGAAGTAGATGTTGAGGTGGTTTGTGATATACTTAGGAAAAGGAATCCTGTATCTCTCTTGGTAATACCACATTCCTAGGAATTATAATTCTATAATTATAGAATATTATATAAACAATGTTTTTTTGGATTTGTAATGCCCAACATGTTTAAACACTAGGGTATTCATATGTTATAAGACATTTTGAAACCAAGCAAATTATTGAAAATTAGGTGACTACTATCCCTGCTGAATGATTACCAAGTATTGTGTGGACCATCACAAGAGAAGGCATTTCACAGGTCACAGCAAAGACTGCACAGGGGAGAGGAAACTGAATAGGTTGGGCATTGGCATAGCCAGGCCCAGAAATGGGTCCATAGTCTGGTGATGAGTTGGTGACTTCTACTGTACTCAACCCAGAGCTGCCATCTAACCCAAACCTTAGCAATCTCTTCCTTATTATCTCTCCAGTCCCCATCAATCCATCAAGCTTTCCCATAGCCTTGAATTCACTTGGGAGTTATCATTCTCAATGTCAAAAGACTTTGTGTCTTTTATGGAAGTAATGGACATAATCAGGTGGACAGGTTAACTAAGGTCCCACATGGCAGGGAAAGATAGGAGGAACAAAAAGAAAGAATAAAAAGGAAACAAAAGTGGGACCAAACATCTATTTATATTTTCTAAAATACTCTTTCATTACTGTCTTCTCAAACTGCCTTTGTTAAGTTCAACATTATAGGGAAATGAACCTGACAACTTATTTTTTTCCCTGTGAATTTCATAACACACAGCATTAAAGAAAATACGGAGACAGGGTACATTTTATTTATACCATTGCTTATTTTGTTTTTGAAATATCTCTCTCACAGAAAGTAATGAGAATATGCTTCTTCGTTTTTACCTTTAAGCTGTAGCCAAAATCATTATGTCAAAGACAAATAATTAATAGTTCCAACAGATGAGTTTGAAGAACAGGAAGAACAATAGAGAGAAAAAGAGCAAGCTTCTAGAGTTGAGAATGGGGCCCCAAGTGCCTGGTTTTGTCAAAACACCCTGGGCCAGGATAAAAATGGTGAGAGTCTTACTTGTAGATGTTTCTGATTATAGCTTCAAAATGTCATGTGTTAATTTCAACATTCTTTAATTAAGTCATGATAAACAGCAGATGTTTGAAAGTATACTAAACTTTAGAGGGGAGAAGGATGAAAGTATACTCAAGAAGTAATTATTGGAAATGATGAGGCATCATTCCATCTGATGAGCTAAAAGAATTAATTTTTCATAAAATAATAATTATTATTATTGCTTATACATTCTCATAAATATAAAACTTGAAATCTAATATTTATTTCTCAAGTTTTCAATAGTTCTACATTTATTTATTTATATTTGTAATTTTATTTTATTATTGGGACATGTTTAAAGTATATAATGATTACATTCCTCATGGTGAGTTGGTGCACGTACATAATACACCTTAGTTCTCTTATTCTTTGGTCTCCTTTCCTCTCCCTTTCCATCTCTGATCCCCTTTGTATTTGCAAAACAGCTATTTCCCTATTTCCTATTATCTATCTATTATTTTTCTCTTTATTTATATTTTGGGTGTCTCAGATAAGAGAAATCATGAGATATTTAACCTTGTGTGTATGATCTTTTTCAATTAACATTGTGATCTCATGGTCAACCCATTTTGCTCTAAATGACTCAAATTTATCCTTCATTATAGCAGAGTAGTACTGCAGCGTGTATACATAGCACATTTTCTTTATCTGTTCATCTGTTGGTGGACATACAGGCCACTTACAATATTTAGCTATTATGAATTGTGTTGCTATAGACATGGGTACATATATATCACTGTAGTATGATGTCTTTAATTCTTCCAGGAAGATATTTAGCAGGCACTTAGATAGGGTGAATGCAAATTTTACTTTTAGTTTTTTGAAGAGTCTCCATACTGATATCCATAGTGCTGGTACTAACTTACATTCCTACTCATAATGTAGAAGGTTTCCTTTTTCCCTACAACCTCTCCAGTGTTTGTTATTACTTAATTTCTTGATGATGAGCATTCTTCCTGAAGTAATATGGAATCTCAGTGTTATTTTAATTAGGATTTCTTTAATGGCCAGTATCATGGCTTGTATCTAGATTTAACCCCAAAGGATCATGTACTTATAATTGAGGTGTGTTTCAGAGGTGGCTCCATTAGGGTGTGTGATGCAGGGATTAAAGGTTTGATGCTGGTATTAAGGGTGCTCCACCCTGGGTGTGGGTAGCACCACTCAAAAGGCAGGTAGCATGGGTGGAGTATAAAGGGACAGAAAGAACCTGCTTTGCCACTTCACTGCTGTTGCTGTTGCTGTTGTTGTTGCTTTTGCTGCTGCTGCTCCTGCTGCTTGCTACGTGCTACCTTCTGCCTGCCCTGGCCTGCCTTGGACTATTTCTCTTCTGCAATGTCTGCCTGCTGTGCTACCCTGATTTGGAGCCAGCCATTTGCGGACTGAAACTTCTACAAACCATGAGCTAAATAAATTTTTCCTCCCTTAACTTGTGTGTGTCCAGTATTTTGTCTCAGCAAAGAAAAAAGTAACTAAAACAACCAGAGATGCAGTTTGTCAATTTGGAATACAGATATGTCAGGAGAACTGTAACTTACATCTGCATTTATTCATCTTTACTAAAGTTTTGATATTAATTTTAAATAGCATATATTAAACAATATTTCTGCAAATTTAGTTTGGATTCAATACATATACTTACATGTAAAATTTTGATTTTTTTCTATAATACATATAAGAGCATCTTTATTTATCCTAGAATTTGAACTACATACAAGTATAAGTCAAAATCAACAAAACTTTGGTTTATATGTGACCGAAAAAGATGATTATACAAATGCTTATACTGATGCTTCTTTCCATGTTTGGTATGTTGAAAGTCAGCCTGGTGTAAAATAATGTCTTGACTTACATATCTCTTTTGGCAGTCATTATCCAAAACCACAAATTTGAACTAAATTCTCTTATGCTATACATTCAGGCTACAGAAAGAGGCAGTTATTTGACTTAATAAAGTCAAGGCAATGAGGGCAGTAAATCAAAAAGCGCAGTAGAAATAACAGCTATGACTTTGAACAAAAGGTCAATTTTGCAGGTCAGAATATTTATACATGGAAAATTCATTGTTATATAACCTGATCCTTTTGCAGTTTTGATGTAAATAAAAGTTACCCCAAATGCCCTTTCCTTCCTAAGTGTAACAAAGAAATCTGGATTCCTTGAGTCTGATAAGTTTCATTTTAGCAAAGAACAAAATCAATCAAGATGTTTAATCCAGTGGCACAGAACACACCAAATCAGCCCACTGCAGACAGGTAGGTCTGTGCATGCCCTACTGAGGTGCTGAATCACACAGAACACGCCAAATCAGCCCACTGCAGACAGGCAGGTCTGTGCATGCCCTACCAAGGTCCTGAGTCATGCAGAGGATGCCGAATCACCCTGCTGCAGACAGGCAGACACCTGGTTGCACACTACAAAGATGCAGAGGACACCAGACCACCAGACCAAGGTACTGAGTCCTGCTGCTCCCAGCCCAGAGGTAGGGGCTTCTGAGCCACCATCCCACTGCTCCTGCTCCAGAGGAAGGGGCTTCCATGCCACCAACCCTCCCACCACTCCCGGTTCAGAGGTAGGGGCTTCTGAGGTGCCATCTCACTGCTTCTGGTCCAGAGGAAGGGGCTTCCGGGCCACCATCCCTCCTGCTGCTCCCAGCCCACAGGAAAGGGTTTTTGAGTCACCATCCCTACCGCTGCTCCCTGCCCCTGTCCCACCTCTCCCAGCTCAGAGGAGATAATCCATGCAAGTGCTAACAGCCCCATCCCCCAGTTGAAATGAGAAAACACATAAATAAGTCTCAAAACCAGACTTCCAGGTCACCTACAGCAACCTCAAAGGGAAATGAGATGGAAC
>NW_004624932.1:27884-63909 GCF_000247695.1 Heterocephalus glaber | reverse complement strand
ACTAAAGAGTATGGCCTCAATGTGCATTCATTTAGCTATAAATGTCTCTAGTTTCTTGTTCTTTATGGCTGAGTAGTACTTCATTTTATAAAAAAAAACACACACACATCTTCTTTATCCAATTTCCAGTTGATGGGCACTTGGGCTGTTTCCAAGTGTTAGCTATTACAAGCTGTGCCACTATAAACATGGGTGCACATATATCGATGTGCAATGATTCTTTTAATTCTTTTGGGAAAACATCCAGCAGGGGAATAATTGGGTCAAATGGGATCTCTAGTCCTAGTTCTTTGAGCTATCTCCACACTGATTTCCACAGTGGTTGCACCAGTCTACACTCCCACAAACAGTAGAGCAGGGTTCCTCTTTCCCCATAGCTCCGCCAGCATTTGTTATTGATTGATTTCATGATAGCAGCCATTCTTTCAGGGGTGGGGTGGAATCTCAGTGCTGTTTTCATCTGCATCTCTCGAATGACCAGTGTGCATCACCGTAATTTGATGTATTTAAATTTTGAGGAAGATATTTATCATGGAATATCTGTGTTGATTGGAATTTATAATTTTAGTATTTTGAGGCATCCTTATACTGATTTCCATAGTGGTTGTACTAGTTTATATTCCTACCGACAGTGTGGAAGTGAACCCCCATCCCCAAACTTGGCAAGGATTGGCTATTCTTTGGATTCTTGATCTTTGCCATTTGTTTTAAAAATGCTCACTCTATTATTCTATTAGACACAGATGCTGAAAAGCTACCTTTACAGATAATCTAAGAGCACAAAAATACTTCAGGCTGTATTGCAAAAGCATTCTTTGTTTTGCTATACTACTTTGATGAAAGCCGAATACACATTTGACTAATTTTTTTTGTGCCAGTTATATCCATTACTTGAATGCATTTTATATTTGTAGTTATTTAGTTTTATTGACTCTGGTATAATTTCATTCATAATCATTTATATGTGAAAGGGTTGTCGAAGAAGGGGGCACACAGGGGAGTTTAAGCAGAAGGTTTATTGGGGTGGCGGTCTGTAGCCTGCCAGAGCAGGGCAAGGGGAAAAGAGGAAAAGAGAGGAGGGGGCTTGTTCTGTGGGGTCTCTGAAATACCTAACAATATGATTATATATATATATATATATATATATATATATATATATATATATGTACAGGGGATCGAACTCACGACCTTGCAGTTGCCAGGCAGGCACGGTGCCACTGAGCTACATCCCTGGCCCTATATGTTATATTTCTAATGTTTACCTAGTACACTCCAACCCCAGAAGTCAACACTAAAATATACCATGATTCCAACCCTCAAGAAACTCAGTCCTATAAGAAATTTATAAATATAAAATATTTTTATAGCATGTGGTATGGGATTTAGTCATGAACACTTCTTAGATATGAACTAATAGAGATCATTACCAGTTTTCTTTGTGACAAGTGAGATTTGAATGCTTCTTGAACTTGAGGATACAAAAGTTAGGTCTGTGTAAGTGAACTAGTCCTATAAAGGCAAACATCAATACATATGTGTGTAGACAGATATGTTGTAACAACACAGTTAAAGATTTTCAATAATTTCTTTTTTGTCTCTTTCATTGAGTTGTTATTATTTTTCTTTTTTATTAATATATATTCCCATTACATAATATTTACTTTACTAATGTGGAGCTGGTACGTGTATATAACACATGTTAATTTGTTTTGTCATTCCTTTTCCATTCCTTTCCTCTCCTCTCCCTCCACCTATTGATCCCATTTTTGGTGTATGAATTTGAAGAAAGGAGTGAAAAATAAGACCATGTGATCATTAAAAATTATTTCAGGAGTCAGATTATGATTGACTATACTATTTGCCTTTTTGTCCAACAGAGCTTCTCTACTTGATCTCTCTTCTCCTAATATTACTTATGGTTATTCTTTGTTGATTAGTAACAAGTAAATTTCTTAAAATTAGCTTAGCTCATGAAAAATTGATCCAGGAAGAGGCTATGAGCTTTCAAAGAGTATTTAAAGACACGTTACCAAATATAACATTCTGAATATTAAGCTATTTTAAATTTTGGAAATAAATGTTTTAATTAGAACAACAAAACACACACTTGCTGTAATACTACCTATAAAATTTGTTGTATATATTAAAAATATGTTAAGGATTAACTACAAGTTATAATTCTATTGTTAAAGTTTAAAAGATACTGTAAATTAAAAATTTCTGATTCAGTGTGTTTTGCATGGTTGTTTTATTTCTCTAAGTTGTAATAAAAATAATTGTTTCTACCATTTACTATTGCTGTGTATTGAAACATCAAAATTTAAAGATTTAATGGACTATAAAATTGATCCCTGAGAGTAATGCCTTTAAAAATTAAAGTTTTAAAATATCAATTTGTTATTTCCGTGATCTTTCAGTAACTGGGATAGCTTGTCACTGATTTCACTAGAGATAGTCTTGTACCTGTACTCAACTGCTGTTTCCTGGAGTTGAGCAAGTCGTCTGACTCCAAACCAGTCTACAGTTATGAAGGAAAGACGGAGTCATCTTTAACACATTACAGCAGAAGCAGCATGGACAAATAGACAAGAAAGGTATTTTCCATGAACATCTTTGGTGAAGATAGATCACATTGGTAGAACTTCTATTTCTTTTGTTCTGCTGTTTTTAGTTTTTTCATTCTATTCAAAATGATTTCAAATAGCTCTCCAATTTTTTAATTTTTGGATTACTTAGAGGTGTGTTGTATGATTTACTATGTTGTGAAATCTTTTCAAAATATTTTCAATATTTGACTTCTAATTTAGTTCCATTATGATGAGAGCAAATATACTGGGGATCTTAAGTGTACTTGAATTCATTGAGACGTTCTTTTTCTATTTTTTAATGTCCTAGAATATGGAGAATGATTTCTGTATAGCTGAAAAAGATCCATATTCTCTGCTGTGAGTGTAGTGCTCCATGAAGGTCAATTAGATCAAGTTGGTTCCTCATGTTGTTCATGTCTTAGTTAATTTGGTCTATTTGCTCTTTAAGTAGTTAAGAGATATGTAAAAATCTTTGAATGAAATTGTGGATTTGTGTTTTTCTATCAATTTTGGATTCATGAACTTGCAAGCTTCTTATTAAGTTCAAATTAAACTTTTAAAACTGGCCACATTATCATTATGTAACAACACTTGTTAACCCTGGTAACCTAAATATTTATTTGCTTGAAATTTGTTATTTGTTTTACTAATATACTAATGCTAGCTATTGTTAGGTTAGGTTTAATACAGTATATCCTTTTCCATTCTTCTACATTTTCCCAAATATAGTGAAGCTATTATAGAAAGCATTTATGAATTTTTAATTTTATTTCTAACCTTGTTTTGTTTATTGCCTTCAACAGTGAGTAATAATGACAGAGAGAGAAAGAGAGAGAGAAAGAGAAAGAGAGAGAGAGGTTCCTTCACTTTTGGAAGATTGTGACATGAATGTGACTTTTATCCCACATGAGAAATTTTTAGATTTCTTGCCTTTTCTATAATTACTTAGCAAAAGATTTTTTTGCACCATTAAAGACAGACCTAGATTTTGTCTCTCTACTTGATCATTGTGCAAATATTATAGAGTATACATCCACTAAGATGGCTATATCACTAAGCAATATAACTTTGAATCATGGTTGTACATGACTTCTATTGGTCATTGAAGCACCATTATGTGGATGATGACTGCACTTTTATTCTGGGTTTTTTTCTTGACAATAGTTGACATGAATCTATTATCTCTATGCTAAGTCTTCATCATTTTTTGTACTCTAGGTCATTTTATTGTGTGACAATGTTATGAAGTTCTGCATTTTAATGAAAATTTCAAGTGCATTCACATGTACTATATACCATATTCTTCATTAATGCTGCAACTTATACTGTGATATGACCAGGGGGTTTTTTTTGCAATGTATTTTTTCTTCTGAGTTTTTTTATAAGGTTACCTTTGTTCTAATTTTCCACATCACATTTCCAAGATTCAATTCAATGTAGGATACTCTATAACTGGAAAATTAGGGGATACACTTATGGATTGAGGACCCGAGTCATTCTTCCTCTTCAGTTCATGTCATTTATAACATTTAAAGCTAAACAATATTTCTCAACCAGGTTGGACATTTCCTGATCTCCGTTTATTCAATAATGAGAAGAGAATAGATTAATTTCGACTTTTGGGGTTTCATACTGAAGAAACATGACTGCTATGTGCCTCTACAACACAGTGTCCTTACATATTAGATAGATAGTAAATATTCTACATCTATTGTAACTGTCACTGACTTTATCTTTCCTTTTTCAGGACAAAAAAATAAATGCTAGAGCACATAACTGGTTAAAACATTTGCAACTCCCCTAAATGTAAGGTTGAAAGATCAGAGAATATCAACAAAATTACACATTGACCTATTTTGAGTACTCATTTAGAACTACATCATTTTCAAAGGTTTCAGAGGATCTGCCTTATATATTTTCAGGTCAGAATAACTGTTGAAGAAAGGGTTCTCCTCATGGTAAGCTAATTTTTGCATTTCACTGAAGAAGTTATAAATAGATACTAATGATTTTTGGAAGCCTTGATTGCTTCTAGCACATTATACATATTAATTATCACATCATTCCAAGCTCTTTGAGTTTTCTCAGGAGGAAGTTGCTAAAGGAAGTCAAAGAATTTGCAGCTGTAGCTTGCATATATATTAAATAGGTGCACAAAATATGGATCACATCTATTACATGAGACATGAGTAATGCCAGAATGTTATAAAATAATTATGCTAGGCATACGATACTATCTAGATTCCTTAGACGCATAATTTGAATAATATATTATAAAATTGTGGCAGAATATATTAATAATATTAATAATTAGTATTAAAATTAACTTGAATAAACCAGGTTATACTGAGACAACAAGGTATACTCAAAACTTAATGCCTTCAAATAGAAAATATTCTTCAGTATTGCTCACATAAATCATCCAGTGCAAGTTGCTTCAGTACCAATGACATTGTAGTAATTTAAAGTTCTAGGTTGATGTAATAGCTATTGTGTAGCATTTTTCTTGTTATCTGTGAGAATTCTGGAAGGTTTCACATCAGTAGTAATAAAGTGCTCTCTTTGGACAGACCCACTCCTTATCCATTTAAAATTTATTGGCCAGAAATGGTCACATGATCCTGTACACTTACAAGAGGGTCATGAAGTGTAACTCTTCAGTGAAGAGCACAAACTGTCTTACAGTTTACAGAAAAGCTATGTATCCTTTATATGTGCCTCATAAATAAACAGAACTGAGTTTCTGATATGTCCAGTCAGTGTCATACTCTGTTCTAGTAAAGACTGGTAGCAAGTGGCCTGTAATATTTAATCAAGTTAGTGGAGCATATGTTTAGGATCATGGAATGGTTCCTTAGACTTGTCTGCAGGAAATTATTTCTGTTTTATTACTAAGGAAAGACCTGGGGAACTTCATGAGAAACAAATATTTCAGTTAAAAGAAAAAATATAAACTAGAGTTCAGGTGTTAAAGAACGAAAATAAGCACTCTGTATATTTTATGTATTTGTGTTATTAAAATATGTAATCACTACATTATATCCAATTTAATTGACATACCATGATTTGTTACCATTTTTCAATTCTGGAGCTTTTCAAATCATAAAGAACTTTAAAATGGATATGTTAATGGAATTATTTTCCCAAATTTTTAAGTTAATTAAATGGGATAAGTAAATAGAAATGAGATTATAAAATATATGTATTAATTTATTCAAGGCTTTTTATAAAGTGTTTACTGAATATTTACTTACGTAAAAATATTTATAGACCTTTTCTTCTGATTTCACATTATCAATTATTCATTTAATTGTGAAATAGGAAGAAAAGGTCCAAAGGGGTAGGGGAAGTGGGAGTGGAAGGGGAATGGAAAGAAGGGAAAAGAAAAATTATGAGAAAAGAAAAAAATGGAAACAAAGTCTTTGTAAATAGGGAAGGGTGGAGGGGGTGAAAGGAGGACAGGAAATGGGGAAAAAATAAGAATCAAAATGTGCCATGTACAGGTACAAGCACCCAATGATAAATGTAAATGTATTGTATACCTAAAATGGACCAATAAAAGAATCTAAGGAAAAAAATATTTATGGAAAACATGTTATGTGAAAAACACTTTGTTATATGACTACACACACATATATACAACACAGATGAAAGAAAAATCTCCCATGTCATGACATTCTTGTGCATTCTTGTGTCATAAAACTAATAATAAAAATTAAATTTGAAAATAATGTCAGACTACCAACAGTGCCATTAGGAATACTTAACCAAAATAGTATGATAGAGACTAGAGATCTCTCTAGGAAATAGAAGCATGGACCTCTTTTAGGAAGTTTTATGAGATTACTTATATTCGAACTGCTAACTATGTGTGGGGAACAAGGGGCAACAAAGTGAATTTTGGGTGAGAGCTTTTAGGAACAATTGCACTCTACCTGGGAAATATTTATTTAGTCCTTTAACTTTGTAGGTCTTACAGGTGAAAAGTTGTGCTCTTGGCATCTTTGTTAAAGAACAGTGACCATATTTTTCTTTTCTTTTTCTCCTGAGCTGTCTTTTGTGTTTCACTGATGTATGAGCTACATCTCCAACAGTCCTTTCTGATTTTGATGTCATTAATTTCTTTTACTTGTGTAATTTCTCGAAGGGCTTCCAGTGCTATGTTGGAAAAACATGAACTGTGTGGGCATCCTTTTTGTGTTCCTGATTTTGAAGGGAAATCAGTCCCTTTTTTGACATTGAACACAATTTAAGTTGAATATTGAATCCTATCAATTACTTTTATGTGTCCATTTACATCATATGGCTTGGTTCCATTTGTTAACATAACATATATTGATATGTCTTTATTATACTATCCTTGCATTCTGGGATAAATCCTACATGATCATAGTGAATGATTTTTAGTAATGTCTTATTGAATTTGGGTTGCTACTATTTGGGTGAGGATTTTTGTATTTATGTTCATCACATGTTTTGGACTGCAACTTTCTTCTTTGTCACATCCTTTTTTGGCTTTGTATCATAGTAATGCTGACCTTCCTAAATAAATTTAAAAGTATTCTATTTTCCACATTTTTTGAGAAGTATGAGTAAGATTGGTATTAGGTATTTAATGTATTCAATAGAACTCAATCATGAAATCTGTAGATCCTGGTCTTTTCTACAAAGTTACAACATTTTATTATTGATTCAATATTTTTACTTATTCATGAACTGCTCAAATTTGCTATTTCTTCATGATTTAGTCCTGGTGACCTATTATTTCCAGTAATTTATGCACTACTTTTAAATTATTCAATTCATTACCATCTAATTGTTCATAGTAGCCCTTATGTTCCTTTCTATACTTGAAGTGTAAGTTGTTATGTTTCCTCTTTCATTTCTGATTTTATATGAGTAGTCTCTCTTTGTTTAAGTTCTCAAAAACTGAACACATAATTTCATCAATTTCTCATTGTTTGTCTAGCATCCATTTCATTTATTTCTGCTCTGACCAATTATTTCCTGTAGGCTTAGTCTATTCTAATTTCTTGATACATAATTTTGGTTGTTAATTTGAGATCTTTCCCCTTTTAATGTAGAATTTGATGACCACTAGCTTCCCTCTTAGAACTGCTTTTCTTTGATATACTTTGTTTCTGTTTGTTGTTTTATTTTGTGTTTGGCTTATTTCAAGCTATTTTTAGATTTTTCCATTTGAGAACAATTTTTTCAATAAACAGTTTTGAAAAAACTGGACATACACATGGAAAAGAATGAAATTGTATGCTTATCTCATATGACACAAAAAATCAACACAAAATATATTAAAAGTAACAACTAAAACTGCTAGAAGAAAACATTCTTGGCATTTGTATGAACAATAACTTTTCTGTATGACCTGAAAGCACCAGCATCAAAAACAAATATAGATTGATGAGAATTACATCAAATTAAAAAGCTTCTGCACAGAAAATGAAGTAATCAAAAGAGTGAACCCTTGGAGAATGTGCTGAGAAATGGCAGACAGTATTTATAAAACACATATATATTGTATTCAAAATATACAAGGAACTTGAATAACTCAATAGAAAGTGTAAAATAATTCAACTGGAAAATAGGCAAGGAACCTGAATACACATTTCTCAAAAGAAGAGATAAAAATGCTGATAGCTATGAGAAAAGGTAGTTAACAATGCTAATAATTAGGAGAATGTAACTAGAATTTATAATGTCATACCATCTCACATTAGTAAGAATGGCTTTTATCAAAAAGATAAAAGCCAAAAGATAACAAGTGTTCTTGTAGATTACTGGTGGGAAGAAAAACTAGTACAGCCATTATAGAAAACAATAAGGAATTTCCTCAAAAAAATAGAACTATGGCATAATCAAGCATTCTCATTTTTTGGTATTTATGCAAATAAAATGAAAGCAGTCTGTGAGATACCTTCTTTTCTTTTTCTTTTCTTTTTCTTTTGCAGCATTATTTGCAGTGGGCAAGGCATCATCCTAAGTGTCTATTGGTGGATCTTTTTGCCACATTTATGACAACATAGGCAAATATAGAAGGCATCCTGCTAAGTGAATTAAACGCAGATCAGAAAGGGAAATGATGTCTTATCTTATATGTGAAACCTAAAAAAGCTGAACCCATAGAAAGAGAAAACAGAATGGTGGTTGTCAGTCTAAGTAAATTATGGTCAAACTGTACAAAACTTTAGTTTGGCAGGATAAATAAGGTGTGGAAAACTAAAGTACAATATAATTGGTATAGTGAAAAATAATATATATTTGAAAAATTGCTAAGAAATTAGATTCTTGTTCTCATAACAAAAAATGACACTAAGTATCTGAAGTCTTAGATGTGTTAACTAGAATGATTTAATCTATTATTTCACAATATACATATATTAGTGTCACACTGTGCAATGCAAACTTAAAATTTTAATTGCCAATTACCATAATAAAACTGAAAAATAACTTCATATGTGATAACACTTACAGTTGAAATTTAGTCTTAGAAGAAAGCATGAATAGAATTATTAATCATTAGCAGTACCACATATGAACTGATATATCAACTGCTAAATTGAAGAGTGTGTCAATCACGATTCTGACCATAGAGAGCAGATCCAAATTGCATAATATTGTGCCTTGAACAGACCAGTCGGGGAGTTGTAACCTCATGGGAAGAGATCTGAACCTTTAAAGAATTCCTTTAAAGTCTGTTCAGCAGGCAGTGATTATTAAAGTACTGCTTTACATTACAGCAAAAAAAGATGTCACAAAATATGATTTTAAAAATTTTGTCATCTTCATTTTCTACAATATTCCCATCATTTCCCTTTTCATGGTTTTGAAATTAAATTTTTGTAAAAGTGGTTTGAAAACACATTATTATTCTACTTATTTGTAAAATGATTTTGGCAATAATATTTAGACATATACAAAGTGAGCTTTCCCCAGCTAAATAAGCAGTGATAGTTGAAGACGAGGAATTAAATACAGGATCCATTTAGTATCTGAGTGGCTTCTGGGTATCTTTGTTTATTATTTTAAGTTGTCTGGATGCCTGGCTTATCCTAAAACATTTTTTATTCCTATGTACACATTTGAGTGAACCGAAATGTCTTGGTAAAATTAAATTAAGCAAATAATTTTTTTCTAGGAAGAAGTCATCCAACATTTTTCCAGAGAAAAAATTCCTTACAGTTCCAGAACTCAAAAGTAAAGGTATTTACATATAATACTTTCTAAGGTAGTTCTGGAAGTCCTCTTTCCTACCTCTTGAAAGGTATGCTGTCATGTCTACCTTGATGTCATGAATCCATGCAAAACATTTCTCTTTCATGGTTATTTTGACTTTGGGAAAGAGTTATAAGTCACATGGTGCCAGATGCAATTAATTAAGTGTAAGTGGACACACTGATATTGTTACCAGCCTGGCTTTCCTTTGGATGATACTCAGGAGCATCACTGACTATAGTTTCACCCTTGTTTACATCACCAAAGAGGACTTCCAGAACTGTTTCAGAAAATGGCAAGAATGATGGGATAAGTATGTGGAAAGCAAAGGGTAGGATTTTGAGATTAAAGACAGTGTGTCTTTCACTGTAATAATTTTTAAAGTCAAGACATTCACCATATTCAGTATTTTAATCACAACTTGTATGTGTGCAGAACTTGAATTGCTTCATTATATGATATATCTATTTTTAGGTTTTGAGGAAATTCCATACTGTTCTATATTGTGGCCACACTATTTTACATTCCCACTAACAGGTTCTTTTATCATATAAAATTAACCATCACAAGTCTATCACTTTTCAATGGAATACTCCTATTCATCTCCTAAGATATACACAAACTTTAAATAGAGAAAAATAGCAAGCTTATAATCCTTCCCAACATGATACCTTACTATATAGAACCAAAACAATACTAAATCCTTCACAAAACAGAAAATGGAACACCCTTTTAGAGAGTGTCCTCCTTAGCTTATGGTCACTTTCAAGACAGCAACTTCAAAACCAAATAAGGAAGAAATTATATCAATACAAAATCACAAGAGAAAGCAAATGACTTCAGTAGAGAATCTGGAACAGTTAGAGAACCCAAATAACTGGAAAACTGATTCAGTTACTATTTTTTTATATCATTTTAAAGCTCTTGTTCAAAATAACTACACTATTGTGTTGGTGTACTCTTTTAAGTCTAAGCAAATCATCTCACCCTATGAACACATATGAAAGTACATTGGACTTTTCACATCCAGTTATAATCTTGAGTATATTAATGAAGCTACTATAGCAAAAGTCCTGAAATTTTACAAACATATGAGGGAAAAGGTATTAAAATTTTCCAGCAAATTCTAAATTAATTATTTTATAAAACTATACATCTACATCCAGTCACCATTTGATGAGCATTTGGGCTATTTCCAAGATTTAGCTATTGGAAACTGTGCAGCTATAAACATGAGTGGCATGTTTTATTATGTTATGATGCTTTTAATTCTTTGGGGAAAATACCCAGCAGGGGAACACCTGGGTCAAATGGGATCTTTACTTGTAGTTATTTCAGGAAGCTCCACACTAATTTCCACAGTGGTTGTACCAGTCTGCACTCCCACCAACCGTGGAGAAGAGTCCCTTTCTCCCCACAGCCCTGCCAGCATTTGTTATTGGTTGATTTCATTATAGCAGCCATTCTTTCTGGGGTGAGGTAGAATCTCAGTGTTGTTTTCATTTGCATCTCTGGAATAATCAGTGATGTTGAAAATTTTTTCATGTGCTTATTTCCTCTTTCTATTTCTTCATCTGAGAAATGTCTGTTCATTTCAGATGCCCATTTTTTGATTGGGCCTTTAAATTTCAGGGCCTGGTTTTCTTTCTTTTTATGATGACTAGATAAAGAAGATGTGGTTTTCGTTTTTTAAAATAAAATGGAGTACTACTCAGCCATAAAGAATAATAAACTAGAGGCATTTATATCTAAATAGATGCCTCATACTCTTAAGTGAAAGAAATAGGATACACATGTGTAATATCGAATGATTTCTCTGGTGTGAGAAACTGCAAGAGTAAATGAGGACCCAAATGTATAATAGATAATATAAAATAGGAAGAAAAGGTCCGAAAGAAGGGGAACTCGGGAGAGGGGTGGGGGGAAGGAAAGAAGCAAAGGGAAAATATGAGGAGAAGAAAAAACGGCAACAAAGTTTTTATAAATAGGGAGTGGTGGAGGGGTGGAAGGGAAGGAGGGGGGATGGGTAAAAAATAAGAACCTAGATATATCATGAACAGGTACAAATTTCCATGATGAATGTAATCATAATGTATACCTAAACTATACCAATAAACTTTAAGGAATAAAGAAAACTATACATCTTTTTAAAAATTATGATTGTAGTGTGTTATATAACGTTCAGCTTGATAGTCATTGGCTTTTCATGTGATGGACTAGAGATAGACTCAATTTTATTCCAAACAAATGATTATTTACAATTTCTTTAATAGTACTAAATACTAAGAGAGGAAAATTTGATAATACAAAGGGGAAAATACACACTTAATATTTGTGAAATTTGTCATTGAAGTGATTGATGAGTTCAAATTTTAGTCAAGCTCTATCTTAATGCTGGACTAAGAATTTCAAACTTTATGTTGGTTATAGTTTAGTTAATCTAGGAGCTAGTGAATAGATTTTATGAATCTGAAGATTTTCTTAAATAATTGAAGGGACTTGGTCAGCTATTTTTATTTTTGTTGGTAAGGATAAAATAATTTTGTTTCTTGGGGTCTATATCATTTGGAATGTTTAACAAGGAAGACAGAACATGTTCTTCTCAGTAAATTGAATAAAATAAATGATTATGTTCTCATTATCACATTAGCAGGGCAGCATGGCAGATACCTGGACAATTTTTAATTTTTATTTAACTGAAAATTTTCATGTATCAATGATGTCTTACAAAAAATCCCAGACACAAAGAAAGAACAAGTTCCTTACATATAGTTGAATAGAGAAATTATAAAGAAGTAGTAAATCAAATGTCACACAGATTCTAAAAGAAATGTCACCAGATATAGTATGACATTTGCAAACTGAATACAAAGAGCACTAGCCATGTCTGTATAAATACAGGGTAATTATTAATTGCAAATGGTTATTTCTTCCTCTTATCTTCACATATTTACTAAATGAAAAATTTGAAAGCTTCTTTCTTTCTTATTTTTCAAAAAATAGTTTTAAATGCTCATGGAATAGGAGATGAGAGTCTCTGGGACTCATGTTTTCAAGTAAAAATACTCAATTCCTAAACTCCATCCCAGGATGTAGAGAGACCTTGATGAGCTGGATGCCGGTAGTGAGAGTAGACAGATCATATAGGCTGCAGAAATGTTTGGAGGGAATGTTGCACTAGGGAAAGACTGCACAGGAGAGACAAGCCAGCTTTTATTTGAAAGAGGATTGGAAGAGATGTCTATGTATGCATTTTCAAAATAAAAACATATACTTTTGTGAGTAAGTCACCCTCCAGACTGAAAAAAGACAGTCCAATTTTTCATTCATGCTCTTGGCTTAGATTTACTTCTAGTAATGATAAAAGGCTAGTTAGATCATTATATTTCTGTTTCTATAGAGGTTAATCTTTAAGCATGATATTTCTACAAATAATATTTTAAGATTTTACAATTTCATATGTATTTATAATAAATTTATAACAACAACAATAACATTAGTAATGAAAAAATCAGTTGCTTAAATTGGTTCTAAAATAATACATTTATCCAACCTAAAGACATTTCTTTCTTAAGTCAATTTCATATTACTGCTTAAAATATTGTGTATGGCATATAACTAGTCTGGGCATAATTTCCAAGTGGATTATAAAACATTTATTAATTCTCCAAATGTCTAAAATGTAACAAATCAGTATTAGGTATTAAAATGTAAATGGATTTGTCCCATATAACAAATCAATTGTTTACAATAATAGCTTTTATATTCAATTTACTATTTGCAACAAATAAATTAGTTTACAGCTTTTATATTCCAAAGTAGGTCCACTGGACCTGTACAATAAAATAAATAATGTAACTTCTTTATATAAAATGTAACAATGTTTACTAATACCATAAAGTTAAAATTAATTCCACAATTCAGAGAGAGATGTTTCTAAACAATTATGAAGAACAAAATTTTCTGATTCAAGTGTTTTAAAGGGACCACTTTCATAAGTTTTAGAAATGCCCAATGATATACTATTTACTTTTAAAAACAAATAATAAAATTCAGAGTATAGAAACTTAAAGTTTAGCTTTCATTCAAAGAATTTCAACAATAAGATAATATATTGTGGAAAGATTCTTGAACCACAAAAGCTATTAGTTTCCAAAACATTATTGGTACTTTATTACTCCAGGAATTTTATTACTCTATCATGACAATGGTTCTATGATAAATATCTGAATACCACTTATATTTCTTATATTTAAATGTTTCAGTTTAAACTGTGAAGAATGTGTTCATTGAAGAACTTTTCCTTAAGATATCCATTGTATGAAAGAAATTTCAATTTTTAGGATCATTTTTTACAAATGTTTCCACTTTTTTTTTTTTTTTTTTGGTACTGGGGATCAAACTCGCCACCTTGCACTTGCGAGACAGGTGGTGGAACTACTGAGCTAAATCCCTGGCCTTGTTTTCACTTTTAAGGGGAAGATATTATGTTTGTATGGAGAGGCCAGAACAAAGCTACTCTTACTTTTTTTCTAGGAAGCAAACGTGCGTTATGTAATTACAAGTACTTTGCTAATGAGTTTATTTTAATTAATAATTTTATTTTGGTCATAGTCTATCCATAAGAGTGTTATCCAGAAGGATTCTTTTTATGTGTTTTTGGTGCTTTGTTTTGTCTGTCTTAAAAGGAAATTGAGAATCTGTGTCTGTGATGACAAATAATTCTCAGTTAGGAACCACAGAGAATAGACCTACACTCCTTCTAACTGAAATATGCATTAAAGATTATTCACTTCTTGATCAGTATCTGCTCTTTTCACTCTGCTCACATGGAAAGAAGTACCTGTTCTTTGAATCTCAGCTCAGATGTTTCTTGCTTTTGCAGGTTTTCTGGACTACTCAATTCCATACCTAACTTGTTTTCTCCACCCAGTAAATAGTTTGGCTTACACTTTCCTGCTTTTCTAAGCATAGCTTCCACTGAAACATAAACAAACTTTCAATGTGGGACATTTAGCATAAAGCCCTCTATTTTGTATTGTAGAACTTCTGTGTGCAAAAGTATTGAGAGATGAGCCCCAATGTTGTGTTCATGTTGGCTTTCCCTTCATGAAGTCACTCATGAAGCATAAAAGGGTCTTGAAGGAATGACTCAGTTGAGAGTTCACAAAATAAATACTACAGAACAAGCCTCAGTATTCTTATTGATAATTTAAGTCACACTGAATGGAATGATTACTAAAATGTGGGCAGTGAAAGACCATTCTAATAAAGATCTTAGAAATGACAAATATCTCATTCAAGACTCAGGAAAGGACACCCTTGTTCTAGGTGGTGAAGAACTTGCCAAAATTGGGTCCATGCCTGAGGGCATTTCAGGAGTTGGAATTTAAGACTCATGAATTAGGATTTTTATGAAAGAGATGTCTGAGTAGCAACATATTGAAAGTTTAGTGGGGTTTTTATTACCTATTACAGGAAAATGCAATCAGAGTGAAATGACTTAAAGTTGGAATTGATAATTAAAAAGGAACCAGCATGTAAATAGTTGGGCATATAAAAGATAAAAAAGCATGTTTAGGCGCGAATACCAAGAGCACAGTCAAGAGATAATTCGATTAGGACATTAGCACTGATAGAAGGAGTTGTGGTCAAGTGGCATTTTGATTAGGAGATTAGTATTGACCGAAGGTGGCTATAGATCAGGGCAGTATGAGAAGGACCTCAAATGCATTTTGAAAATCTCAGGGGAGTCTGCCAATGCCCATCGTGAGAGCAGAGTGCCAGGTCTTAGAGATAAAGATTCAGAGAGAGGAGCCCAGGACACCAATGAGTGCTTTGTGGTTCCTGTGCCGTGCAGCCTCTGGTTGGTCTCTGCTTTCTCCACCCCAGTACAGTGCTCCTGAATGGCCACAACAGTGGCTTGGATGGGCCTACTTCAAGCTTGATCTGAAGCTGTAGAGTGGACAAGTGTTGAACCTTGGCAGTGTCCATTTGGTGCTAATTTTGCAGGTGTGCCAAGAGAAGAACTGTGGAGGCATGTCTACTTCCACACAGGTCTCAAAGGATCACTCAGGCAGGTTCAGGATAAGCCCAGGGTGGCATAGCAAGATCCCTGAAGAAGCAGAGTTACTGCTTCAGGGACATAAGGCCTCTGAGGACCATGGTGGTGGGGCAACCCTGAGAACTCAGGACTGTAAAGCCATCACTATGAAGCACCAGCCTGGGGAGGCTGGAGGCGTGAAACTTGAAGGAATCAGAGTGGTTATACCAGCAAAGCTGGGAGAGTGGGCTCCACAACTCCCTAGTAGCACCGGGAAATTTAGGAGCCCCGCTCTCCACTCTAGGCTATATAAACTGAGGAATAAAATATCAAATAAGATTGTTTGCCAGTCTTAAGATTTAGTTATTTTACTGTTCACTTTTGGTCTTATTTTTATTCTTTTTTGGCTGTTGTTATTCCTAATTCTCCTTTTTGAAAGGATAATGTCTATCTAACCTATTCTTGTTCCACAGTTGCATATTGGAAGCACATAACTTATTTCCTTTCATAGGCTCTAAGTTAGAGAAAGAGTTGATATTATAATTAATTTAGACTTTTGGAAATTATTGGGGCATGTGATGGTTTAAATACGAAGTGTATCCCAAATTCACGCATTCAAGGTACTAATGTCAGAAGATTGATTAAACAATTTTTAATGAGTTCATGATGAATTAGGGCAATAGATTAGATTCTGAACTTTATCATTGGACTAAAGTACTACTAAGATCAAAATTTGATGGCATAATTAGGAAGTGATGGAGACAGGAGGCAGAATTTAGTTGAAGCGAGTAACAAGTGGATGGTGGAGGTGTGATGTTGGAGACTGTGTGGTCCTGGGTCCTTCACTCTGGATCTTCCACTGTTCAGTATTTCCTGGATGCCATGAGGTGAGCAGTTTTGCTCCACCATGCCCTTCCACCATGATGTTCTGCTTCTTCTCATGCCACAACAATAAAAACAGTCTATCTTGGACTGTGCCAAAATAAATCTTTCCTCCTTTTAGCTGTTTATCTCAGGTATTTGTCACAGTGAAGAAAGCTGACTAACACAGGATGGAATGAGTATATGCTTCAAGTCAGTAGGACATGGACATAGGGCATTAGAGGTAAAATGTGTTCCCCAAAACTCGTGTACAAATAATTCCCAGTGCAGTAATGTTGGGAAGTGAGGCCTAATGGGGAGTGTTTAGGTCATAAGGGCTCCCCACTCATGAATATCTTATTAATGTTGCAACAATGGCTTATGAAAGTGGATGTGTTCTCTTTTGTCTTTTATCAGGTGAGGAATAGCATTCTACCTCTCCAGAAGACACAGCATTCAAGGAATTATATTGGAAACTGAAACAGGACACTCAGCAGATACTAAATCTGTCAGCATCTTGATCCTAGTCTTTCTAGTCTCTGGACCTGTACCCAATTTATATAAATTACTCAGTCTGTGGTACTCAGCATACATAGACTAAGGTACACATTACTTATTGATTATGCCTATCTCTTTAGAGCCTACAAACAGAATAGTTCTAGCTAAGAAAACATCCAGAAAAAATAATATTCTGTTTGGAAAAGTAAGGTAGTTTTTCACTGTTGTTTGGATGTATTTCTTTAATTCAAGATTCCTTTTTGCTCAGAACTTTATTCTTGATATTATGTAAACATGACTGAAATATTTACAGTGTATACTATATATGTATATATCTAAGTCTATATAAATGTACATGAACTCTGCTATAAACTCTCAGGGTCTCTCTTTAGTAGCTCTTGGTACTGAAAGGAACTTTTCCTGTCTTTTATTTTGCTCTTTCTCTCTCTGCTTCTTTGTGAGCTATTTCAGGATGGCCAGTTTCTTCTGTCAGATATATATATATACATACATATATACTCTTGAACTCACTATGTAGTCTAGGCTGGCCTCAAACTCATGGCAATCCTTCTGCCTCTGCCTGCCAGGTGCTGAGATTAAAGGCTTGTACCACCACACCTGGCTTGTCATGTATAAATTTTAACCCCATGTTTCGGAGTGCTAGGGAGGATATGCTTCTGCAAGCATGAATCAAGTAGTGCACATGTATATAGAATGGATGTCAGGCTGATGAGCAAATGAACAAAGCTATAGCAGAATGGAAATTGAGTCTGACAGTCTCACACTGGAGTTTGACCAACAAGGAAGCCAAAGGAAAAGTGTAAAAGGCTGTTTTAACAAGCTCTCCCTATGTTTCTTCTTTGATTCATAACTGTCTTTTCCAACTAGGATTTTATACTGAGTATTCAGAATCTCTGAGGAAATCCAAACTTACACAAATCTTTCAATACTTTAATGTAGGAATTGTAAACTGCAGTATTATAAATAGTCTCTCTCTCTCTCTCTCTCTCTCTCTCTCTCTCTCTCTCTCTCTCTCTCTCTGTGATAGGAAAGGACCCATTTACAGAATGACTGAGGATTCCACATCTGCATTTTCTTATATTTGGATCCTTTTCAATGACTAATGGCTGATGGACTCTAATGTACATATGCTCTTTATTAATGGCCAATTCTCTTTATATCAAATTTGTGTGTTACCTCAAAACTTTGGTCCCTTGACACTAAAGCAAACCAGTCTTCAAAATTTAATACATTTGTTCCTCCGTAATAAGAGTCAGTGAACTATGGGCTCAGATCAAACTGGATGGCCACCTGTGCCATAACTAAGGTTTTGTTGAGATACCACTATGCTTATTCCCTAATACTTTATCTATGGCTCTATTACCAAGAATGCAGTGAGTCACTGAGTTTGAGACCACATAGCACACAATACCTGACGTACTTACTATTGGCACTTTACAGAGAATGTTTGCTAACTCCTTCTGAATCTGTAGCCTCTATATCAAGTTGTACACAAATTATAATAAAACCTATTGGCTATAACCTCTTCAATTTTAAAAATAATTTTTCATCTGATAATCTGCCAAGAAGAATAAAATTAGGATGGGAAGTGAACATGTTAATACTAATAGACCCATGCACAACTAGTCTGCCCATGATTAGTAGAAAATTATTGACAATTTTCCCTTTATATCAATTTAATTTAAGAAGACCAAACTCCATCTTCTAAGTAATACGAAATTGTAAGAGGGATCCTGACAGCATCACTGACAGACTCCTACAAAGAGTTCTCTTTCCATTTTCAGCAATTTCTTTATCTTTACCTGGTTACATATGGGCTGTTAACAGTTAACAGCTATCAGCAAGGTCAGACTAAATGACTCATGAAGGTCATGTTTTAAAAAACAATTCTGACCAACTATTTTATTTCTATTGTTAGTTACTGACTAACCATTATGGAAAAAATATCCTCTCCTTTAGCCTCCTGGGTTCACAGATTACATAACTGCCCATGTGGTAGGAATTTAGTCACTCTAGAGAAATTTTTATCATCCATATTGGAGACATTTTTAGCACCCAGGATAAAAATAAACATAATTTAAAGTGATTCTATGATTGTGTATATGTCTGTGTATGAAGAGGTGGAAGCTATGTGGGTGATTTTTTCAATTTTGAACTGCAGAATTTTGATCAAAGTGTTTCCTTGATTTCCAGGCAATTCAGTAAATTTTATATGAAAAGTACCTATGGATTAATTAATTATTTTTTAAATGCAAACTTTCAAATATTAGTGACAATGCTGACATTTTAGTATGTGTGTTATAATGCCCTCCAGTTTTTTAATTAATATATGATAGTACATATGTTAATTACAAAACTGCCTCCACATTTATCTTGTGAGCTTTCTACTGTAGTCCAATAGATTAGTGATATCATTAGCATTACTTTTTCTTAATTACATATCTTTATTATTAAAAATAGTGTCAGAGTTTTTAGCATATATATTTATTCACAGAACTCTTTGCTACCTTTTTATTAGAAATATGAGTATCCTACAGGTGCTATAAGAAAATATTATTGATTGAATAACTTAATAGCAGAAAATTATTCTATCAGTTTTGGAAGCTAGAAATCCTAGATCAGTATATAGCCTTTTAGGATTCAGCTGAGTTTCCTTCCCGGTGGGCAGACTACAATTTTCTTGCTATGTCTTTCTGAAGGCTTTTCACCGGTCCCTGTGCATGAGGAATGACAGAAGCAGCAATCTCTTTGGTGTCTCTTCTTATAGCAATACCAGTCCTATCAGATCAAGATCATACTCCTGTTACTGAACTTATGCTTAATTGGTGCCTTAGAGGTGCCATCTCCAAATATAGTGTATTGGAAGGCAGGACTTTAACATATGAATTTTAGAAGGACATAAACCTTCAGTCCAAAGAAGTCCTCTATGAGCATTTGTTGTTTTCAATGTGTTCTGCATGATCAGTCATCTGCTTCATTTGCTAAAGGAGTTTCTTTTGGTTTTGCCTTTATCTTTTTTGAAGATTTGCAGTTGAGTCTTAGTAGATACTCTTATGTTTGGGATCACAGCTTTGGTAAGTTAACAGGAAGAAATAAGCATCTAAGACATTCATACACAAGAAGTTTTTCCAGAAGTATAAGCTGAGGCAAACATCCCTATGCAAAACTCTATGCTCCTCCCTTCTTTTACCGTATGTCTTCTCTGCCATCAATGACTTAAAGAATTTCTTCACTAAAGCAAGTACTTCATACCAAAATGGCAAGGGAAGAACTTTATTCTAAGCTCTCCTAAGCCAAAAGACAATAGTAGCACTAGATCATATTTCAGGAATGAAGTTCAGGATTGTTTCACTGTTTAGTGTAAAGTAATAGTTTTAAGTCTTTGTGCAATGAATGAAGAGGTGTCTCATGCTGAAAGACCTTGAATGGCAATTAAAATTAAAAATGAAACATTAGGAAAGAAGAGTTTTAGATAAAACTTTTGGAACTATGGGAGATTTCCTAGTGAAAAATTAATTTAAAAGTGAAAGGATCAGATGAAAGAACAAATACCTAAGTGCTCATTTTAACCTCCAGAAAACAATGTATTGTGATTGAGAGGAAGGAAGCAGTTCACTTCTCTAGAGTTATAATTGCCTATCTCCATTAAGGACCTCAAAGACCTTCAAATGGATAAATCGCATTATGATTATAGTCCATTCCATAACTATATGAGGAATTTTATACTAATTATTTTCCCTATGCCATATTGTCTCCAAAAATATAGAAAGGAAGCTACCTACCTTAGTGTGGAAAAATAAAGGACTATTATGCCTGGAAGCTTTAAAGAAACTTATTAATATCTATCAATCAGAATAAATAATGAGTAGGTTCTAATCTATTTACCATGATTCACTTTCAGAAGTGTTATTCTGTAACCTTTTAAACTGTCAATTTGTTTTTAAATACCTAAGTAATAAGATCTGTCTTGGATAATATTGTCTTACATTAGATAAGAAAACAGAATTAAAATTTGATATTTAAAGTCCCAATGTCAATAGAGGAAATGAGTCAGTATATATTTCAAGTGTAAAATTTCTTCAAAAGCATGTGTAATATCTTTTATATAATGTGCTTGATTTCCTGTGCCTTAAAATGTACATTTTTCAGAAATGATAAGAAACTAAGAAAAAGTAATTTTTTCTCTCTAAAGCCTTCACTTTATAAATAATATGCAAATCTTTTAAATCTAATCACAGAATTAAAAACAGTTCAAACTAATCCTTTCAGTAGGTGAAATTTACTTTACCTAAGAGAGAAATATATCAATGAAAGGTTTACTTTTAGTTATGTGAATCAATAGATAAATCTAAATTTTTTATGATTAAGTGCATAATTTAGGTACTCTGTGTCATACTCATTTTGATATCCTAGTATACTAGTATGTTAATTATTTTAAGTGACTTTCACGTTCAATTTAAGAGAGATAGAGAATTTTACAAATTCAAAGTAAACTATTTCATGGGAAGAGAAATAAGAATTTTTAAATTCTAAATATTAAAGAAGTCAGTAGTTATAATTTTTTTCATGATATTATATACCATAAATGTTGTAAGAATAATAAATATGCTTGTGGGATAAAAAGCTTCCTCTACGTTTTGTATGGCTGGAGGGTCTATAGAGAGAAAAGTTCACCCTTTCCTAAGGGTGAAATATCCTGAAAACAGTGTCAAGTATAAAAAAAAAGGCCCCAAAGCAATTTAAACTATTTTTACAGTAGCCGTAATGTGAATTTAGGTAATAGATTAGAATTTGTGACATTTGGACATTTTAGCTCTTTGAATAATGTGTTTGTAAAACAAATTTCACATTACTTTTGCTTTTTTAAGTTAATGTTTTACAAATCCATGAGAAAAATTTATAAATATTACAAAAACTGTAACTTTTACTTATTCCTACCTTTCATTAACATATTTTATGAAATGACAGGTGAGTTTATCAGTAGTAAGATGTTTTGGTTTAATTCTAAATTTTTTCCCTCAAATCTCATGTTCAGAATTAAGGCTGCCGGGAGGTGACTGGGTCATGGGAGCAATAAACTCATCAGCAGATTTGTTCATTCAGTCCTTAGCTGACTGTGCTGTCCAGAAGTGGAGATTTGTCGGACAAGGCTGGGGAGGAGTAGGGAGCTTAATTGACTGACGGGAAGGGCGTATTCTTGTCCCTGCTTCCTCCTTTCTCTACTTCCTGGCTGCCATGGGTTGAGTAGCTTTCCTCCACTTCGCTCTCTCCGTCTTTCTCCAAAAACCCATGGATTGAATTTTCTGAATCATGAGCCAACATAAACCTTTCCTCCTTTAAGTTGGTATTTTGTCCCAGCAGTGAAAAGCTAACTAAGACATAACCTTAATTTTGAAGTCATTAACGAATGAAAGTGAAAATAAACATTTTACTATTATTCTATTAGGGGAAGAAAAAGGAAGGATAAAATCTGTTCATTTTCCTTTGCAGTTTGCTAAGTGTTATGTATAGCGCATATGTGTGTGAAATGCTGTAGGCTAAGTCTGAAAACAGAAACAAATCATGATATTTATAGTCATTCGCCAATATTCCTCTCAATTACTTCAGACTGCTGTAAATTTGTAATGGGTCACCATCTGAGACTGTTTAAAATTTATAATAGGGGAGAGAGTATGTTTCAAGACTTCAGGTTTACTCTCTGTTCATATATTTAAACTGCCCAAATTTTACGCTAAACCCAGAAACTGTATGTACTTATAAACTTTCCTTATTGTACATTAATCACTCTTGAATACTGACATGTTTACCAGGCAGGATTGAATTTTACGTACAATCTCTATTTGGTAATTAGGTAATTCTCTTACTTCTTTTTATTGTACTATACTATTTAACATGAATGTAGTTCTTGCTTATCTACCAGACTATGATTACAAATAAAAAATAATAATAATTAATAATAACAAAAGTGAAAGTCACCCAGTGGGTATTTAAAACCCTGCTTGATGTGGCTAATGCATATTTTAGCTCTTATTAGCCGAAATAAATTTTTCTATCATTAATGAAAGTTTAGCATGATGTAAATGAGAAATGTCACTGATAATAACTAAAAGATTTTTAATTAATTTTAACCATAAAACTTCAAGGCATAAATTGAAAATATGGAGACAGAGAAAAAAATGAAGATTTCTATTTTCTTTTAACAATTTATTCTCCTTAGATTATGTTTTTAATACTCTTATTAATAGTAAAGTACTTGTGAAGTGAAAAATATCTCCTGCAAAATGGGAAAACTGATTATCTACTGATTTCTATGTCAAAGTAATTAGCTTTTCAGAGGTTAGGGATTTTATTTTAGTATTTGAGGATTATCACTATTTCCTCCTACTGTATTTTTGTGTTTCTGCATAATTGTGTCACTGAAATAATTTAAGGAGAGTTCTATTCTATAACATTCATTTAAACAACGCACTTTATTTCCATCTTGCTGATCAGTTGCTTAGCAACTATACAATGAAACCTATCAGATTTGATGTCTCTCTCTTAGGAAAATTTCAACTAGTAAATGCAGTGGTTGAGAATTTTTACAATACTTTAGAAATTTACAGTCTCAGAGAGATGAATGACTCATTTATTTTCTTCTTTTAATGGTTCATTAGATTTTAATGGGGGTTTTTTTGTACTTTTGAAGCAATCCTCTTTGGACAGCAATTATTTGAAAGTTAAATACATTGTTTTATATCTTCAAGAGATGTTATTCCAAATACCTGGTGATTTGTTCATGTATTGGTTCTTAGAGAGATTGGTCAATCTCCTATAATCAACCAGTAAAGTTATTTTATCTGAACACCTGCTATGTTCAAAGTATTATGATGGATTTTTGGTGGTTAATGATGACTTCTATCTCCTCTCAAAGGGATTAAATTTTATTTTGGGATCAGATATATTGTTACCACAATTCACAAGAAAAGTATTGTTTTATAAATAGCAATCATGAAAAGTATAGAAGTCAAAAAAACAAACCAAATAGTATGTTTTGATGTAGTTCAAAAATAATTATAACAGATTTTTGATAGAAATTGACTAAGAGAATGAAAAGATTCCTAAATAAAGAAAACCAGGATTTTATGAATTCTTAAATAAACTCAAGAATTAAAAATGGTAATGCTTGTAAAGTCACTTAAAGTTTTTCTCTTAAGTCATTTCAATGCCATTAGTATATAATTTAAAATGGAATTTCACTTACACATAGTCTACCATTAATGAAATAGTTGCTAAATATAATCTACATCATCAAATATGACATAAAAATAACTACAGGGCAAGCAGCACTAAAGTTATATTACATTTGAAGATGTATGTGTTCAGAGACTGCATGTGATCTTCTATATTTTAAATTATACTGTTTCATTCATTCAGTTAACAAATATTTATTGAGCTCAAAGCATATATAGAAATTAGTGCAGGCTATAAATAATTCAGAAGAAAGAAGGTACAAACATGTTTTTGATATGTTTCATATCTCCAAGTAGTTAGGTACATGAAATATAAATTTAACTATCATGCTTATTTAGAAAAATTTTAGAAATAAGTTAGTTGCAACAATAAGTAATGCACTGTAAGTATAAGCAAAAGTAAAATCAAATGCTTTTTAAAGAAAATAGCTGGGGCCGGGGATTTAGCTCAGTGGTTTCGCTGCCTGCTGCACAAGCGCAAGGACCTGAGTTCAATCCCCGGTACCAAAACAAAAGACAAAAAACAAAAAAAATAAATAAATAAAATAGTTATTTTTAAAGATACCAAAGAGAAAAAATGAAAAATAACTGAATTTTGGCATCTTAATAAAAATAAATACTCAAATAAATTCTTCCTAGTCACTAAACCAGAATTTTTAATTCTTACAGGTTTTTAGAATGGACATTTTATTAAAGAAGTAAATATTCTATTCAGGAAATAAAATTCATTTCTCAGAAAATTACTGGTTGCAGTGAGTCTCAATCTCATGAGTAAAGCATTGTTAATATTTTTCTTGCTAGAATTAAAATATGAAAGATTTGTCAAAATTAAATCCTATCTCTCCTTGTTGTAGTATTTCCTTCTTCTAAATGGTCTGTTTTACTGGTCAATTAGTATATTGATCAAATAGTGAAAGCTATTACTAAAAACTTTTGACCTTCAACAGAATTAGAAAACAAGATCAATGAATTCAAGTTGATTCTACTCTAGTTTCTAATGTCTACTCATTTTCTTAAAATTTTCTTTTACAAAGCAATAACTAAAATTAGTTTCTCAATTTATCTATTGTAGTGAGTTATTAACAATTTTGTGCATTTTTTTGAAATTATTTTATTTATAAAACAACTTAGACTAATTAAAATAGAAAGTTTATACGTAAATATAAGACTATAATTCGTGATTTCTGATTTAAATGAAACAAAGATAATAATTCCTCCTATGTTTCTTTCCAAATGCCTATGCTCTGAGGGAAGAATTTAAGGCAGTGTACCATGTTGGTAGCAGAGCTTTTGACTCTTGCCAACAGATCAATCATGATAACAAATAAATAAAAATCACAAAAAGTGAAAATTCCTTCTCTAGAACATGAGTCTAAAGGACTGTGGAGTATCTCAGAAATTTCCAAATATCACCCCAAGAAACTGCTAAAATGCCCAGAATCCTCTTCATAATTGAAAAAGCCTGTGGTACTTAAGTGTGAAAGGAATACAATTTAGTATTTTCCTTTAGGCTCTCCAGATCTTGCAGCTATCCTTTTCCATTTCTCCTTTGTGTTCAAGGCTCAATAATGAGGATAATGTTAGAAGAATCTGTGCTCTTGCCTTGATCTTGAGTTTGACCAAAGATATGGACACAGAGCCTTTTTTTGTTTTTTCTGGTACCAGGAGTAGAATTTTTTTTAGGGTATCAGGACCTTAAGCTTGCCAGGCAGGTGCTGTCCCACTGAGCTACATCCCAGCAGAGCCAATTCTAAAATAGGAATATTTTTACTATTTAGGTTCCTTTTAATTGGCCTTACAAAGGAGTTATTTCTACAGTTTTTCTCATAACCTGTATGATTCCATCCTTCTATCATCTGGAATCTAGTGAATATTGATTTTGTTTGCAACATGCAAGACTATCATTTAGTTACCTAAAGAACTCAAAGCAGCACATTCGGAGGTCATCAGTACCATTGTACCCTCACTTTTGTAATACATTAGGTAATTTTCTCAGTGTTTCTCTTTATAAATTCTCAATTCTATTCCCTTTCTGCATTTTTCTATCCTTTTCTCCCTTTCCTATTGGATCAGTTACTTTATGTATGATAATATACCTTCTTCTGGCTTCTTGTTATTCAAAATGTCTTGCTAAACTTTTTGAATTACCACATGCATTTAGGATCATCTGGATAATTTTCACCATTTCTGCCCACTTTATTATTATTATTGTTATTATGACCACACTGAACCTATAGGTGAATTCGTAGAAAACTTGCATCTTTACAATGTTGGGGATCAAACCCAGAACCTCACACATATGGCTTTACCAGCAAGCTACATACTCAGCCCTCTAAATTTTTAATCCATAAACATGGAAAAACTTTATCTTAGTTTTAAAATTTCTATGGTTTAATTTGTCAATATTATTTTTGTGCTGCAACTTTATCTAGATTAATTCTCAGGTATTTGATATTTCATTTTTAATTTAAAATTTTTAACTAGTAAACTGAGCTCTGCAGAGACAGTTGCAGGGAAAGAAGGAGTCAGATGGACGACTCTGTGTCACTGTGTCTTGCTGAGGAAAAACAAATGATGGGCAAAGGAGATCCTAAGATGTTGACAGGCAAAATGTTCTCATATGCATTCTTTGTCAAAATTGCCAGTAGAAACACAAGAAGTACACAGATACTTCACCCAGTTTCTCAAAGTTTTCTGTGAAGGGCTGAGAGAGGTGGAAGACCAATTCTGCTACAGAGGAAGAAAAATTTGAAGACATGGCAAAGATAGAAAAAGCCTGTTGTGAAAACCTATATTTGTCCTCAAGAGGGAACAAAAGCGAAGTTCAAGGATCGCAATGCACCCAAGAGGCCTTCTCCAGCCTTCTCATTCTTTTCTGAGTATAGCCCCCAAATCAAAGAGGACACTCTGGTTGTCACTAGTGATGGTACAAAGAATCTGGGAGAGATGTGGAAAACACTACTTCAGATGTCAGTGGACTTCTGAAAATAAGGCTATTAATCTGAATAAAAAATAAAAGGACATTCATGCCTGTCAAGCTGAAGACAAACCTGATGGAGCAAAATAAATAATAAATAAATGGATTCATCAAGGTTGAAAAACAAAGAAAAAGAAGAATGAGGAAGAAAAGGAAGATGCAAAGGATAACAAAGATAAAGATATGATGATGAATAAGTTGATTGTAGTGCATTTTTCTTACCAGTGAAAGATATAACCTTCCCTGTACCCAATTCACTCCTTTTAAAGAAAATATTGAAATTTTAAAAACCAAGAAAGAAAAAGAAATCCAACAAATTTGATATAGGTTTGCTCTTTATGTGCAATGATCTGAACCTCATTAATAATTTTTCAAATAATTATCAATTTTGATTTTTGACAGCTTATCATATCTAATAACTCAATAAATGATGGTTTAATTTCTTACTCATAAATTGTTGTGTATTTAATTTCATCTTTATGGCCTAACTGCCCTGACTCGTGTGGTATGTTATATAAATTGCAAAAGTATTCTTCCATGTTCTTTTAATGTGGTGAATTACATTAATTGCATTTGCAATGATAAATTACCCTTAGTTTTATGACATAAATCCCACTTAGTCTTTTGGAGTGATAAATTGTCCTTCCTTTCTTGGAATGAACCCAATTACTCATTAGTATCTCTCAATTCAATTTGGTAATATTGTATTAGTTATTTTTAATTATTTTTAAATTTAGGATTATGAAAGAGAATGGCAACTTTGTTTTTATATTTTGATATTAAATTATATTTTGGCCTAATAAAAAGAGCTGACACACTTTGTCTCCTTTCCAGTTTTTCAAAAGAATTTGTGTCTGTTAAAATGCATAAAATATTTTTTCTATATACTTCAGCTTTGTTTTCTCAATTCACTCTAATTTTTCCATTTATATTGTCTTTACAACTTGAAATAACTGTAGTTATATTAGGTGCACACACACCATTTTAGTCAATGTTAATGTCATTTTTTTTTCTCATTCTTAAACTTGCTTTGAATTAAATAAATATAAATTCCTAATTCATTTACCTTCACAATTCTGTTAGTTACATGTTCATTTTGCTGGTTTCATTTGGGATTAAACAGGCTTTCTTCACTTTTTAGACTCTAAAGAAAATTATTGCTTTGGTCATTCCTAGCATTATTCAATATGAAAAGCTTTAACTCTATTTGCTCCACATCATTTTTACATTATTGTTATATATTTTAATTTTTTCTATATTTTAACTCTGCAACCTATTGCTATCATTGCATTGACAGGCAACAATTTTAAATATCCACACATTTTCTACTTCTTTTTATTCCTAAACTTACCTACATATTTCCTTGAAAATATTTTTTACTTAAATAATTCCCTTTAGCACTTCTCATAAAAATAAATTGACAATTTTTGTTTGCCTGAATGTTATTTTCCCATTTAATTTTGAAAAAATTTTTTGCTGGTTTAGTAGTTATTTTCTTTTGATACTTATGATATTTAATTCAGTCATCTTCTTGAAAAGTCCCCTTTGAAGTCAATATAAATATTTTCTCTGGCATTAGAACTCCTTTAAGAATTTTTATTTCATTCTTATCTTCCATAATTTAATTATGTTATAGCTTGATTTTTTTAAATCTTAGTAGTTTTTAATATTTATTTATATGTGTATTATTTATTTTGCTGTAATTATCTGATTTTCTTGAATCTGTAGATCTACAGTTGGATGCCTTATATTAGTACGAAAAAAAATTTTTGACAATGTTTCAAAGCAATTATTCTTGGCTAGTTTATCCAGCTATCTCATCAGTGGAATCCATAGCTGAATATGCCGCTAGGAGGCAGGGCATGATCCAATCCTCCCCTTTACTTTCTGCTTCCAGGCTGCCATGGGCTGACCACCTTCCCCCAACACCCTCCCGCTATACCCCTCAGCTGTCTGTTCCTGCACTGCAGCCAGAACACCACTCTGAAACTCAGAGCTGAAATAAATCTCTTCTTTAAGTTGTGGGTGTTGAGTATTTTGTCTCAGTGACAGAAAAGTGACTTAGACAATATCTTAGGGATATGTAGTTTGCTTGTGTTATAAACAGTTACATTGCCTACGTTAGTAACTAGACCAGCAGATCTAGTAGAACCAGCTCTTAGTGAGCTTGTGTCTAGGCCTCCCTGAGGTCTTCCACGTACTTTAGCTGTCCATAAATAAGTGGAATATATTCTGTGGAATTTACATGGTTGCTTAAGAATCTTGCTCTTTTTCCTATTATTCTATTATCTGTCTTTTACTTCATAATATATATTGAGTTTTGCATATGACAGAAACCCTCTGTTTTTTAAGCTTCAATTTCTGAGTTACTTCACTTAACATTATGAAGAGAAAGAAAGAAAGATATTGTAATCCAGTGCAGACAGTGTAATCTAAAAGTGTACCCTGAATTAGTCCATGTATTCTTTGGTCTATTAGTCTGGTTTTCAATCTAAATATATGATAATTAACTTGGTAAGGTCTCCGAAGATTAATGAATGTGATGCTGGAAAGATAAAATGGGGAGGGAAGGGGAGAAAAAGGAAGGAATTGCAATGAATTGTGTCCATGCCCCAATGCCCTGCAGAATGCAATCATTATATTAAGTACTGAAAACGTGCATAAATAAAAGTCAAAATAAAGAAACAAAAAGTACTAGCAAGTTTTTGAAATTAATAGCCCGGACTTTCTTTCTCCTGACACCTTATCAGCTTTGCATTTATGTGAATATGCCATGTACAGTATTTTGTGAATACTTTCAACAGTTGTTTTAATGTCTATACTGCTGTTCACATATTTTCTATTGACAAGTTTTAAAGTCTTGTTAAACTTACATTCTCTTCTCCCTGATCGCTGAAAATCATCCAATAAATTTTATTTCAGATACTGACATTTCAGATTTAGAAAAACATTTAATTGTTTTGCAATATGCTATTTTCCATATTGCACATCTTCTGTAGTTATGTAATTATGTATTTATTACCACACTCTTGTATTGCTCTTTTAAGACCTTTTTCCTCAGAGGAGGAAACGTGTAACCAGTTTTTTCTTTTCTTTGTTTCAAACCGTAATTTTCCATTTGTCTTCCATCTTTTATGTTAATTAATATAAGTATTTAGGACTTCAAATTTTTCATTGATTATCTTGATAATCCTATTCTGAAGATTCTGATAATGAGTGTTTAACAAGTATTTTTTAATTACTTGCATCTTTTGAACCATTGGAAAAGTCTGTTTATGATTAAGAATTTTTTGTGTGTATAAGTATAATTCAACCTATTTTTGCCCACACATGATACAATCTTAATATAAAGTATGATAGAACCCAAACTAAAAGTTATCTACTGACAGAATAGCATTATAAAACACTGAAGCCCACAGATTACAATAAAGATGAAATAATTTATATTTGTCCACCAAACACAGAAATCTGCTTCATAAAACAGGAGCTACAGAAAATTGAGAGATAAATATCAAAAGTCTTATACTTCCTATTAATATTCCCTTTATCTTATAATACAATATCCTGTGGCTTCAGATTTAACAAAAGTTTGTTTTGATGGATGCATGTGGAACACTGCAGAAAAGGCACTTCTTTTACATAAAACATTTCATTTTATACCCAGTTAGATTGTTTGTGTAACTGTTCTCCTTCCTTCAACAAACTGTGCCTCATAAATCCACAGATTCCAATTTTATTAAATACATGCAATCTAGGTGGCCTAGACATTTCCCCTATGAGCCACTGCACATGGATCAAGGTCCTTGTATTTCAAATGGGTAACAAAATCTGATGAGTATTTCAATTTTGAAGGATGATAACTTTGGGGATGAGTGTTTATTAAATTCTAAAATCATAGGTCTGTCAAGATTGACTGAAAAGGACATTTTGTTTGATCATTGAAACCAATGGAATTCACATTTGCTAGAAAGATACGAACACATTATTACACTATAATGTTGATCATTACTAAAAAATACAAGAATAATGAACTTTAAAAAATATGTTATTGGTACCAAATTTTTATATGTGAATTTAACTAAAAGTATTCATATATGTGTATTTATTTCTTTTGTTATTTTTATTGCTATGTTTGCAGTACACAATGATTACATTCTTCATGGACAATGAATAAATGTGAGTTTACATTCATTTTATACTACCATAATCTTGAATATTCAAAGCAAAACCTTTACCTATCGACTTTAATATAGTCGTACATAACACACACATACACACACACACACACACACTTCAAAATGGCAATGAGTATTCCACAAGTAATATTAAAAATACCATTCTGGGATATTTTAACATTGTCTAGGGTATTTAACATTGTCTAAAATTGTAAAGTTAAGAACATTAAGTCACTTAAAACATCTTGGCTTCTTCCTTATGTAAAATATATCTACTGCCCTTATGAAGCATAGACAAACTTTTGTTTGTTTTATTTTGTTTTTTGGGACCAGGGACCGAACTCAGGACCTTGCGCTTTTGAGGCAGGCAGAGGAACCACTGAGCTAAATCCCTGGCCTGAAGCATAGACAAACTTTTAAATTGAAACAGCCCTTAACATTCGTGACACAAGCTACTTTCTACATGGGTTACCTGGCATTTAAAGACATTGATTCGTATTTCTCAAATAAGATCCAGAAGCTATAAGCTCGGTGTTATGGAAAATGAGAACAGAAAAAAATATGTAATGGTTTTTCATCTTTAAAATATTTTATTTTCACTATGGATTTTATAATTATTTCACCAAATAATTCACAGTTTTATATTAGATTTGTGCATTTGAGCAATGGGAGTTTGACGTGAAAAACTTTTTGTCATAACAGCTTTTTAATATATGTAGAAAACTCATACATAGGATATATATGGCTAATTAACTATACAAATTAATTCATTATGTATTTGTTTCAGTTTAGCAGTCATTTAATGTTCAAGAATTTTTTCTACAGATCCTTGAACACAATCATGTTAATATATGGATATGCATATACTGTATATAACATATAAACATATCCAGAAACAAATTCCCTATAGTTTTTTTTAATAATACTTAAATTTGGAAATAATAAACAATAAATAATCATTTATCAAAAAATTTAATGTATGTAAAAATGAAATACTTATGTATGCCTGCGATAAATATTATTAACTATATAACATTTCAGAAAATATGCATAAAGTTATTGCATTTTCTAAAACTTACATATGGATATTTGTACCTCTAAATGTCATATGTATGTGTAGTGATATTCAGATGACTTTTCATTTAGAAACACAATCCTAGATGAATAATAGCTCTTAATGTGGTTAGGTCTCAGGAACACTTTTGGTGTAGAAATATTTAGAGCAATTTTGTAATTTAAATTATATAAAATTTTAATAATATAAAATGTAGTTTGTTTGTGGGTTTTTTTGGGGGGGATACTAGGGACTGAATTCAGTACCTTGCACTTTAAAATGTAGTTTTAAAATAGGTTTTCTTTCTTCTGTTGCTGATGACACATATAAAGGTAAGTCCTAAATCTAGTTAGACGTAAAAACAGATATTCTTGAAATAAATTTGAAAGCAGTTATTAAAATCTTTGTTAATAATAACAAATTCTATGAATAGGTTTCACCTTAAAATGCATTCTGAGTCATATAATCATTTTTTTAAAAAAATCATTACAGAAACAATTGCACTAAGTAAATTTATTATCTGTGCTCCTGATTTAAAGGGATCATTAACTTCATTGGAAAATTTAACCAAGAAACAATATAGAAAGAAGCTCCATATAAGTAAATATTTTAAAATGAGTCTATTGAGTTTCCCTGTGTAAACATTGTGTTCAAGGAGACAGAAACATCAATATATTTATTTGATTTGACTTTTCAGTGAATCAGGTGGTGCAGCTAGGTCCTTGTACTGATAAACTACAGTTTTCTGTTCCTGTCTCATATGTGGCTTGCGAGCTTTGGATTCTCTCTCACTCATAGCTTTAAAGAAAATTGTGACCCAGTTACTCTCTTCATAGGACCACTCAATGGCTCTAGTTTTACTGCACTTTAATTGGTGGTATTTTGGGATGGGAAATGACATTTCAGTGAGGACTAATTTGCTGTGTTGGCTGGTTTGTAAAGGTTTCCACTCTGCCTGATTTCAAGCTACCAATGTGAAGTCACTGAATAAAATGGAGTTGGAAAGAATATGTATTGATTCTCCTAACCCATTGAAAGCCAACTACAGCATATCACTAATTTAAGACACTTTCGGCCTGTTTTGTTCTTTTTTTTTTTGGTACCGGGGATTGAACTCGGGTCCTTGCGCTTGCGCAGCAGGCAGCAAAATGACTGAGCTAAATCCCTGGCCCCTGTTTTGCTCTTTATAAAACCTCAAACTATTACTTTATGAGATCCTTAAAATGAATTACTGTTGTGCACATATATACAAGCTGCTATATCTTTGACTCTCTATATGTTTATATGTGTTTATATTTTTACAATCTTTTGCTTTTCCCACAATGATGTGATATTCTACAAAGAGGCTGCTGAAAAAGCGTTCGTCCCAAATCAAAGATGACATGGAACAAGGCAACCATTTAATCACAGTTGTCTTAGTTTTGAGTGAGAAAAAAGGCTTTGTTTTTATAAGCAATTAGTCTTTGGAGTTCATATCTTACTGCTCAATAATTTACCAGCTCATATGTAAAATGTGGTCTGTGTGACCTAGTGAAGTCTCCTGAAGCAGATGACAGCCTGGGAATGGCAGAAAATTCAGGTTTAAATTTCCTATGAAAATAATACTTCAAAAATCAGTTCAGAGGATGTCTGGCAGTATGATTCCTCACATTTTATAGTACAACTCTCTCCTTGTTAAATAACTGAGAATTAGAAATAACAGTGACAGCTTACAACATCTTTTTAAGTAGGTAAGAAGTTATTCTCAAAAGGGCTTTGCAAGTAAAGCTCAAATAAAATTTTATTAACAAGTCATATAACCTTGGTTTTCTTTCTAAAGTACCTCTGAATGAGGTATGATTTAATATCTTTACTTTAATTATCCTAATCCCTTTTACAACAAAAAATCTAGTGTATAAACCAGACCTAAATGCATTACTGATCTCTTATCAAGACAAGCCTTAAAATAATTATTTCATTGCAGGTACTCCCTTAGCACTTGCTCTTAGAAAAATCTTGCCATCAGTCTGCCATTGCCTTTTCTTCCTTGTATTAACCTAGCTCTTTGCAAATTTATACAGATGGAGAATATGGAGGATATTTCAGATCATGCCGTATTTCATAAAGAATCAAGAATCTTCTTAACACGCCTCAAAATTGCTATCTTATATATGGCATGATACATATGTGCACGTTGAACTTGGCTCTTCTTTCAGCTTCCCATAAATTATTTTCTTCTGAAGTTTTCTCCATGTTCCTCCTGATAACATCCTATTTTGTTTGACTGATATACAGTGCTCAATTTTCTAACCTTCCTTAAAACTTAATTTTCCAAGCAGTTTTATCTTACCCTGTACTATATATTTACTTCAATGGTTGTAAATATAGAAATGGAGTAAAACTCACCTGGGGACCTTTATCTTCTGAAACAATTTTTAGTGTTTTCCCAAAGTTTTGAAGTAATTTCAATACACTACAGAATGAGTAGCTATAGGTGAACCATGAGAAGAAGTAGGAAAAAAGAAAAGTTCCAGGTAATTTTGATATACTCATTATTCACACCACTCCACTCCCAGTATCTTTTAACTCATACTTTTGTTTTCTTTCAGTAACTTCTAAACTTAATTGTGCCAAACACATGAACAGTTAAAAAAAAAAAAAAAGCAACATTAGGCTCACCATCATTTACTGAATTTGAGTCTACAGTTGAAGCTGCAAATGTGAATTAGTAAAAGTTTAGAACTAATTCTGTAACAGGTTTACTGCTTTATATTGTATCTGTGCCCCCAAAGAGGGTACTACTATGGGGTATAACTGTATACCCTTCCTTCTTTTGCTGGTGTCCTTTTAGAGAGGTCTGTATACTTATTCTGCTGTGGAAATCATTTCTAGAGAGGTTCATTACCACATCTTCATCTCTGACTCTGATTCTTCTGCCTCCATTTTCCATTTCTAAGAATTCTTGTGTTTACAGGACAGCATATATATAATCTGGGATTATCTCACTATTTCAAAGTCAAATACTTAGTGAATATTTTGTGACCTGTGAACTTAATTTTTATTTTATTTCCCCATTAACTTTATTGGTACATTTTAGGTATACAATACAGTTACATTCATCTCTGGGATCTTGTACCATTACATGAGCATCTTGGTTCTTATTTTTTTTCCCCTTCCTTTGCCCTCCCTTCACCCCCTCCACCCTTCTCTATTTGCAAAGACCTTGTTTCCATTTTTTTCCCTCTTCTCATATTTCTTCCTTTCCCTTTTTTCCCTTCCCCTACCCCTCCCAATTCTCCTGCTCTTTTAGACCTTTTCTTCCTGTTACACAATATCAGTTATACATTTTTAAAATTACAATATTAAG
>NW_004624932.1:9855-25353 GCF_000247695.1 Heterocephalus glaber | reverse complement strand
CTTGGAAATCTGTTTGTATCTGTTTTATGGATTCCATTTGTTTCCTATGTTGGGATTCCATCATATTCCTCAGATCCTCTATTTTTTTAATCTGTGTGCTCTCTAGATTTATTAATCATGTTTTGCACCATGAGCAAAATCTTTGCTCTTATCTGAATAATTATTTCTGATTTCATTTTTCCCAGATAATCTTTTGTTGCCAGTTCAGAGATTCCAGGTGGTTGAGTATCAGATTGTTCCATCTCGTTTCCCTTTGGGGTTGCTCTAGGTGATCCAGAAGTCTGTTTTTGAGGCTTGTTTATGTGTCTTCTCATTTCCACAGGGGGCGTGTGCTTCTGGTGCCCAGGCGGCTCACCTTCTCTGCCCTAGGAGCTTGGAATGGCAGCAGGGGAGGTTCCTTCTGGGTGCTGGGACCGGCTGAGCTTCACTGCCCTAGGAACCCGGGATGCAGGCGGGGAGCTTCCTTCTGCGTGCTGGGACTGGCTGAGGTTCACTGCCCTAGAAGCCTGGGATGGCGGTGGGGGAGCAGGTAGCTGAGAACCAAAAAGCCAGTGTCCGGCGTTGTAATTCAGAGAAAGAAACCCCAGTAGACCCGGTTGCTCAGCTTCCCAACAACCATTTTCAATTTCCATTTTTTTTTTTTTCAACCAGGGATTGAACTCGGGACCTTGTGCTTGTGAAGCAGGCAGCAGAACCATTGAGCCAAATCCCCGGCTCATAATTTTTCTATACTACTTAACCTAATGTATTTACAAGCAGGTATTTGGGGCATGTAAGTATTTGGTGGTCATTATCCTCTCCCATGGCCCTCTGCTGTCTTGTTTCTGCCTCAGAGCCTGAAGAGGATGAGTTAAAACAGTGAACCAAAATAAACCTCTCCTTAAATTTTGGGTGTTGGGTACTGTGTCTTGTGATGATAAAGTAACTAAGACACACTTTATTAGCACAGAATTGGGGCCATTGCTCTGACTATACCTGACCATGTGGTTCAGAAGCCTTTGCATGGGGTTCACAGAAGGAGTTTGGATAGTCAGTACAAGAAAGTTAGAGAAGATCTGAGCAGGCTGGTCAGAGCTCTGAACAGAGGCTGATAGAAATGTGAACAGGAAAATCCAGGCTCATGAGGTTTCAGTTGGGAAATTGGCAAAACCATGTGTGTTATGCTCTGGCAGAAAATTTGTCTACATTTTGTCCATGTCCTGAGATTTTTCAGGAGATTTACGACAGGGGACTAATTAACCTGGCTAAAGAATTTCAAGGCAGCCCAAGTTTTAGGCAGTGGCATGAATATTCCTGGCTGCTTTTATCCAGAATTAGTGAAAATCCAGAGTAAATGGCAGAAACAAAAGATATAGAGTGTTTCCTGTTCTGCCAGAGAGGAAGCGTCTGTAAACTTGGACCTTTGGAAAGAATGGTTGCTGTAAAGATTAGCATTAAAAAGAAGCCATGTACTTTATATCAGGGCAATAGGAAAAATGACATCTCAGTAATCAGCAAACCCCATCCTTTACAAACTCAAGTTTATAAAACTACAAAGCTTTCATTTGAAAATAGAACCTTTAGGTGTCATTCTGGAGAAATGATGCCCAGAAAATTGATTCATTAGGATTCATTTTACAATGTTCAGCCATTCAGGCACTCAGGAGCTTCTGCCACCATGGTACAAGGAAGTGTGGCTACTGGTTGAGCTGGCAGCAGATATTGGTATCATCTATGGGGTGTTGGTTCTGGTTCTATAGGCACACAGCATACGAGAGTTATGGGGTCATGGAGGCTTCCATTCATATTTCAAAGGAAAGCCTGAGAGGCCACACAGTGTCCCCTTGAGAAGCCACTGTATGAGCTGTGAGGGTGAAGCTGAAAGTGCAGTGGAAACCTTAGAGAGTTGGAAATGCCAGGTGTGGAACACCTACTAAGGAAAGCCAAAGCCTTGGGAGAAGCCAGGAAGGCTACAACTGCCAATGCCTAGGATCAGGGCCACTTATGCCCTTTGCAGCTCACATCACACCACAACTTGCCCTGTGTACTACTGTACATGAAGCTGTGGGATTTAACATTTGCCCTGCTGGGTTTTGCTCTTGCTTCAAACCAATCCTTTTGTATCCTTCTATTTTTCTCTTTGGAATGGAAATGTATATCTTGTGTCATGGCATGCTGGAAGTACTGACCTTTTTTTTCAATGTTTGCAGGGGCTCAATGTTTAGAATTCACCTTGTATTTCAGATGAATCAATGGACTTGGACTTCTAAGTGCTGCTAGAACTATTGTGATTTTGGCAATTCTCAGAGCTGAACTAAATGCATTTTGCAGAAAGAGTTGAACATGAGTCTTTGGGGAACCAAAGGAAGAATATCATGGTTTGGATCTTAGATACTCTGCTCTAATTTATCATGTTTGCAGAAGATAATTAGACAATGTAGGGTACTAGGGATGCCTTGTTGTTAGCATGTGTTGCCTGGTTAGAGATGGTCACTGGGGACATAACTGGAAGGGGTCACCTCCCACCCTTTTCTCTCCCACCCTTTTCTCTCCCATCCTTGCTGCTATGGGTTGAGTACTGTTTTCTCTTCTATGCCCCTCTGCCATCCTCTTTGGCCCTTGGAGCTAGCCATTCATGGACTGAAAGTATGAACCAAATAAACCTCTTCTCCTTTAAATTGTGGGCATCAGTCATTGTATTGTCCAATCATGGGAAAGTGACTAAGATGCATACTTCCTAGAACATGGATAAATTTGATTGCGTGTGTGAATTCTTGTGTGTATTGTGTACATACAATGTGTGTGTTCTAGTCAATATAAACCATAATTCTTGCTGTAAGCAGTGAATAAAACCTATCTATATATCTATGTCTATTATCTCTCTGTTTTTCTACATTTCTATATGGAAAAATCACTAAAGTAGAGCATTGTAATTTATAGTTGCTCAATCCATACCCAGGTTCTTCCTGGAAATAACATGAATTCAAGTTCAGAAGTAATCTGAAATGATTCAAGTAGTATTCTTGAATATAATAATCTACATGTGTGGTAATACATGAAGTTGTATTTTGCACAATTTATGAAATATAACACCAAATTTCTTTGAAGAAAATGCATATAATGTTACTTGAAAACACAGAAATTAACTTTAAAAATAAGTGAGAAACATGCCAACAGTAAGAAATAAATGCATTTACCAAAATTAATAAAGAATTTTCTAGTAATAAGATAAAATAAAACCATGAAGTATATAATTTGTCTTAAACACTGTAAGGAGTCATTCCATTTCTATTTAATTATGTATCAGCAGATTGAAGTGGAAGTTATTGGGTAGATAGATACACAGGGGAAAAGTTTAGGCAACATAATGAACAGATTTTTAATATTTATCAAAAGAATCCAGATTCTTTACCAAATAAGTAACTCTTCAGGAAATTATGAATAAAATTAAAGATAATAAACCAAAGAATCTGTTTAGTCAGCTAGCAAAGTGACTCTGGTGAGCTTCACAACCTTCACAGTTTTATCAAGTTTATCCAAAAGTAAAATTTACTTTTTATATAACTGAGTTTTTGTAGTCTTCAAACTTGATTGATTATATGGATATAAAAATGTTGTTCTTTATAAAAGAGTACAATTTGCTTCAGACAATAGACAGTTGGCAGAACATACATTAAAAAATGATTGGGCAATCACTGAAACATTGGTCCAATTTTCATGCATATGTTTAAGCATTACAAATTTCACCATCAAGAAAAACACAAACATGGATGATACTGAAAGGAAAACTTTGAACAGAGCACACACTTCTCAACATATAATCTTGATTTAAGCTAATCATTATTGCCAACTTCTTCAGCTATGTTTCCTCTTGAATTCTATTCAATATGCCACTAAAGCATGTTATTTATTTGGTTAAAAAGTTTCCTTTTACTGCTATTAATTTTGCAAATAGTGGTGGAAAATAAAAGGCAGAAAATTTCTAAATTTCATTTTAAAGAATTAGAAAAAGTCCAATTATTGAAGTATATATGATTTATAAAGCATATCATATTTAATCCAGGACTAATATTGAGAGCAAAAAGAAATTTATACCTGTCATTCTGAATGAGATATAACTACATTAGTTAACCTTTGAATCACAGCCATTTCATTTCTGGAATTTCCTTTGAATTAACAGTTTTTCTCAATGCTATTGATTATGAGGGAATGGTAAGCCAAAGAGAATAAACACAGAGATATCAATGTGACATCTATAGTAAGAATTTAGGCTAGATACATCAGAGGCAGCCCATTTAATTATAGCTTGTATTTATTTGGAAAATGTCATGCCAAGATCCGTGTGAGATAATTAGTGAACCTTGTAACTTAATCTGTACAGAACTACTATTACCAGCATTTTGGAGATGGAAGAATAGAAAAAACTTGATTTTAGTCTTCAGACATGTTTATACAATTCGGAACACTGAAACTCTTAGAAAAATGTTACACTTTGATCATTCTGCTGTACAGCAGGTGCAAAGTCAGTGACTACCAATAGTTCTTAAATCTACTTTACCTATGCATCCAAGTATTGAATAGAAGGAACTGTCATTTTCTTATACTCCAATTCGCTTGAAATGAAATAATTATATGAATATTCTCTTACAAACTAAATACTAATTCTGTACTGTGTAATCATACAGATAAGTTACATACCTCATATTGAGTTGTACATTATAGTTCACAATCACCATCACACTTCCTTTAAGTAAATTCTGCCTTCTCTCTCCAAATAAGGAAATTTTTATTACTCTCGGATCCCTATATCTTTATTGACTCATTTGCCTTAGTTCCCCATCAACATTTAAAGCACATCACTAGAAATTTCTTAGAAAAAATGCACAAGTTCGTTGAAACTACTGTGTCACGATCTAAAAAGAAAATGCATTTTACATGTATTCCAGGTTAATTCTCAGGTTTCCACAAAGAAAGTAAGTAAATGAGAAACTATTGTAATTAGCAACAAAAATAAAAGCCATTGTAAGAATTATGCCATAATCAAAGCTTTGGTATTTTAGCGACTAAGGCTTCATCACATAACAAATAAACGTAAGAGATGTATGTACACAGGTCTTTTTTACTATTTGCTCAGAACAGTCATAGTCATTTTGCTCTCTCCAGCAAAATTTTAAGTTAGTATTAATCTGCCAGAACTACACTAAAGGTGGAGTTTGTTTGATATTTGTGATTGTGAATTAATTTAAACTCTTGCACAGAAAATAACAACAAGTTTTAACCAGCAAAGAACATAACAGTCAAACACATACCAATATTAACAACTAAAACCAAAGTGGTAACATAATTAGATGTGGTTTGTGTTAAAATTTCATTCAGAGCTCCTAGAAGGCAAAGTACATAGTAGCATTCTAGAGAACTGGTCACTGTGTGGTTGAGAAGAATAGGAAACGGAAAATAGAACAGGTATTAAACATTCACCCAATCACTTATTCAACATGTACTCATCAACAAGCTCTAGGTGCTTAGACAACATTAAAACATCTACAAGATCAGTAAAGCAGACAAAAACCCCTGCCCTTTGGAGTATAACTATTAGTAAGGGGATGCCAAAAACAAGGAAGATTATAAATAGCAAATGATATAGTCTGATGAAAGATGATATGAATAATGAAAAAAATAGATAAGTCAGGAGAATTGGGAGTGTCAGGTAGGAGTGTGTGTGTGTGTGTGTGTGTGTGTGTGAATTTAGCCACATGTCATTACAATTGATATTTGAGTATAGACTTGAAGACACTAAGATAGTCAATCATGTGAACATATTGAGAAAGCATGTTCCAGGGAGAGGGAAAACTCAACACACAGATGAGTAAAACAAAATAAATGTAAGGAGAACAGCATAGCTAGAACAGGATGAGCAGGTAGGAATTGTAGAAGATGATGTGAGAGAGAGTGTGAAGGATGCTACAAAATAATTGTCTAGAGAAAGAAGTTCAGCAAGCTTGCTAGGTTATATTAAGGATCAGTTGAAAAGGTCGTGACTCGAAAGTGGTGCCTCTCGGGCTAATTTGTGTCATATTCTGTTTGTCTCAGGTCAATCTGGTGTCAGATGCAGCTGGTGGTAAATTGGGTTTTATCACACTTTCAGCTACTCACTGGTCACATCTATAACACATGAAACAAAGCCTGTTCAGTGTCATGTCCTTTCTGACCCAATTTTATGACTTATTTATTTGAGTATGAGGCAAATGAAAATATATTTGGAATTAGCAAGGGTCTTTTATATTGCAAGATATAAATATTTTCTAAGCAATAAAATGTTTTTCATTGTGTTTTCATTCTGATATTTAAAAATCTGCTGAGCTGAAAGTAACAGAAATTAGATTACTATTGAAAACTGAGAAAATAATATAGTATTCCAAAAGCAGCACACAGCTCAAAGTGACAGATATTTTCCCAACAAAGTCGTGGAAACAGAAATTTCCCTCAGAGCTTACCGTGACACATTGTAATATTATTAAGCAAATGGTCAGGTATAAAGTAAAGCTACAGATGTTATTTTATGAAGTCCAGATACATTACACTTCTTTTCAATTTTTTTCTGTGAACAAATAGTTCTTCATTGTTTGTCCAAGTGATGAGGAATACAGAAATTTATAGAAATGGATAATACAAAATCTGTATTTCTGCTTTATCTTTTCCTATCTTGGTTTATGAATTACTCTAATGTTTAAATTCTATTTTTTCTGTTATGTCCATAGTTTTAGAAAACTCTGCTGTAAACTAGCAGTATGATCTCATTCTGAATTCTTCAATTCAAACTCCTTTGTGATGCTTCCAATTTAGCAGCATGTTCTCCCAAAGACATAGAAGCAGTAGGTATCACAACTACTCAAATCCTTTTGCTCAGAAGATTTTGTTACTATGACAACAGTGGACAACAGAAAATCACAGCACACCAGTAAGTTGCATGAACTATAATAAATGGCTTTATTTTTTTCTATTGCTATATCCTTTCTTATACAAAATTAAAAATAATAGGATGCTAAATTCTACAATGCTTATGTGACATTAGGAAAACATTTCTCTTCAATTTTTATAAACATCATTCATAATATTGCTATTCAGTATTTAAATTATTTAAATCTTTAATACCATGATTTGCTAAAATGGAAGTGTGATAAATAAAAAGTAATATAAATGGAGTAAATGCTTTATCAGATTTAGCATTAGTAACTGTATAAACATGGACAAAGATCTCTTTCTCTGAAATTCATATGTATAGAATACAGGGTCTGATTGCATCAGTTAAAACTAGGTTTTTCTTTTAAACTCATTTTTAATGATATTTCTACCTCAGTTGAAAATGAAATCACATTACCTAAGGCAAGTGCTCAGTATTATTGTACCTAATTAGCCATCAAACTCATTTACTTTGTGTTTATAAGACCAAACATTTGGTAAAATGAAATAAATGACTCATGAATCATTCAAATATATGTTTACTAACATTTTTCATCAAGTAAAGCAAAATGAAATGTATTAGTTATTTTTCTCATTGCTGAGACAAAATACCCGACACCCAAAGTTAAAAGACGGGCTTATTTAGCTCACAGTTTGTAGAGGCTTCAGTCCATAATCAGCTGGCTGAGAGGCAGGGAGGCACATGGCAAAGGGGAGACATTTCCTAGCAGACCAAAGGTAGCAAAGCAATAAGGGACCCTAACAGTGTTTTGCTGTCCCTTTTATCCTATCTAGACTACTGAGATTAGGGTGGTGCCAAACCAATCAGTGTACTGATTTAGTAATCATATGCCCTTAATCCCAGCATCACACACTGCAAATTCAGCCACCTCTGAAAAGGGGCATCTAAGACTTCATGAGGCCTTGTGTGCACATCTAGACACAAACCATAACATTCTGCCCTGATTCCCCAAAGATTTATGTACATTCCTTTATAAAGAAGGCATTTAGCCCATCTCTAAGAGCTGCCTTTGCAAGAGCAAGGTCCTGAGTTTGATCCCCTGTACCCCCCCAAAAAGAGTTGCCAAAGTCCTAACAGTTTCAGCATCGCTGAAAAGTCCAAGCCCAAAGTGTCTCCTCTGAGATTTAAGGCAAACTCTTAGCTGCCAGCCCTTGGACAAATGAAAAGAATGAAAATGTCTATCTTGTCCATTTGTATGTTGGAAGTATTAACTTTGGGAATGTAGCTCAGTGTGAAGGCTTCAGATAATTTTAAGTTTTCAAAGACAAAATCCCTACTCTGAGGATCTAAACCACTCCACACTAGCATATATGATGTTGTTGCTATTACGATACAGTTGTATTTCTGCAGTTATAGTTCATTGTTTTGTTTTGGTTTGGTCCTAAGGGGGGAGTTTATATGATAATAAGCAATATTAAATTGGCTATTTATTGTCTATTGAATAAGAGTCTGTGTATATTTCCAATTCAATACACCAATTCTAAACTATATCTATAATCAAGTAATTTTAAGAATTGCATATATAGTGACAAATCTGACATTCTATTCATGCTTAATTTTCATGTTAGCTTTTGATTTATGTATTTCATTCTAATGTAGAAATTATCCAAAGTCTTTTCTGCACATTAAGATGCACTAACTGCAGATAAAAGATAACTTTATTGACTTTAGAGGGAAAAATGCTTACATGGTATGCAGAAAACCAAAAACTCAGCTTTAAATGTTAGCTATCCAAATTCTTATATTTCATCGGTCATTGCTTCCTACAGGGAGTCTTCTTTGGGGGATTTTCTCTTCCACTATGATAAAGGGGCCATTTTATCTCAATAAATTCCTTTTATTTTTGATTCTCTTAAGACTATTTTATTATGCTAAGAAAACTTTGACGTATTAAATGCTGAGTTTATATTAGCATTTCCCGTGGGGTGTTTTTTTTGGTGGCTTACAAATCTTATTTTGACTTAGATTCTTATTTACTATATATATTACGTCTATATCCAGAATTTTCTACACTAAAAGTGAATTACTTTTAGATTAAGAATGTTGTTTACCTAACTGTGGTAGTATATTTTTAAAAAACATAAAAATCCAAACTGAAGTCATTATTCTAAAAATCTTTGGAAAAAATGATATGAATTCTTTCAGCCTCTTTAGTTATTCCCAAATCAGAGGTTCCACTCCGAACAGGGTACACACAAAAGATCTCTAGCTACTTTTGTGCCATCTACACTTCTTGAAGACACAGCAATATCCTCTCAGAGGCTAATTGCCTCTGCTCAGATGATATTAGCTTGAGGCCTTGAGGGCTTTCTCTCCTATTCTTGGTCTAAAATTTTGCTGAACCCTCCCTATTTTTCTGAAGAGCTATTGATATTTATTCCTGACCTTATTTACTAGGCTTTAAAATATATGAAATTTGATTGCATGCAAATAAAAGGGATGTCTCAGGATTAATGTAGATTTCAAAAGCTTTTGAAAATTATTTTATCATAATTTTTGAATAAAACTCTCTGATGTAAAAAATAAAGTATAAACCAAGTCAAAGTAGTCACATAAGCATAACATTATTATTATATAACAGTATGGAGAAGTAATTTTTTAGAAAATTTTAGGCTGGAGTATAAATGAAGGTTAACCAACATATAAGACATTTGGATGATGATGTTTTGAGTCATGATCCTTTAATTTTCAATAAGGACAATTCCAGACATTACCAAAATTGCAGGTAACATTTGCTACTTGATGGCAAATGCTGCCGAAGTTACTTTTATATGTTTCTGTTATACATCAGAAATTTCACCTTTATACTAAGTGTTACATGTGAATATATTAGCATGTTACATTTGTGCACATGTATAAGATACAAAATTTCTATGTATGTCTTTTATTCACTCCATATTAACTAAAACACTTTGTTAAATTCAAATGATCGCATCATCTAATTTTCTTCCTTTGTAATCATATTTCTATGTCATGTAGAGAGTTTAGCAACTCCCACACTCAAGGAGAAATTGTAACTTTCCCAAATATAAATTAAGCATTTTGTTTTCTCTGAGATTTATCACAAAAGTTTATCAGTGTGATTTTGAACATTGTAGTAGTTTCTTTTATGCAAAATTATTTTATTTCTTTATATGAATGCACATTAAAGCACTTTTAAAAATATATGATTACATTTTCTTTTTCAAAATTTAAGACAAGGATAAAACAATAAACTTGTCACTTGAGGTATTTGCTTTCACATAGAGATCAGTTATTTCAAAAGAGATTACAATTTATAATAATTTGAGCTTTGACTTAAATTTAGGGTGTGTGTATGTTGTACTTAGAGCTGAAAGGCTTACCTTAACTTCAAAAGGAAAACATTTCTCCAAAAGTAAAGAGACCCACCTCCCCAAATCAGAAAAAATATTAGAGATTTTCTCAGAAAAATGTTATCTATTGAGTCCCTTTACAGATTTATGATTTTCTTCAACTTTTGATAGAATTTTCAATATTTTTAGCACAGCTGTATCTTTTCTTTTAGCACAACTGTATCTTTATGGAATTTCTAACAGCTTGGTGTTGTTTTCTTTTATTCATTTATTTATTTATTTTTATTTATTTATTTTTGGTATGGGGAATCAAACTCGGGTCCTTGCACTTGCAGGGCAGATAGCGGAACCACTGAGCTAAATCCCCAGCTTGGTGTTGTTTTCTAGAGTAGCATAGAAGGATTATAATCTATGTGACAAACTTGCAGATTTGAAACTAGCTTTTATATATCCCCCACAGGTACTTTTTTTTCAATATTTTTGGCTTTCCCAATAAGTTGGTTTGATTCCCCTTTCAAAGCCTTGATAACTGTTCTCCAGGTGGACTTCAATTTACTATTGCAGTTTTAGAATAAATTCCAAACAATGATGTAATATTATAGGAGTAGTTAGAAAACACATGAATAAAGATTTTTTATTAGACATACACTTGTTTTTGTTAAAAATAAAAACATAATTGTCTGAAATACGAAATGAAGAGTAATACTAGAGATTACTGTACAGCACTTTTTTTACATTTAAGTGGATTTGGTAATGCTGGTAATGGGGTAGGTTTTCTTTCTTTTTTTAGTTAAATCAACCTCAAAGATGAGAGTATACAAAGTTTCCTTTATCACACTTCTCCTTCTACTGCTCATCATAAGTTAAAAGTGTTTGAGTATTTGGATGTTATCTTATATGTTGTACAATAGAATAAAATCTTTTTGAATATTCTATATTTTGCTTATTTTTAAAATTAGTTAATATGTTTAAATATTATTCAAGTATTATTGAAAGAAAAGAGAACTAACATTTTATCTTCCATGCAATTGCAATTATTAAAAACAATATTACAAATAAGAAGATGTTGATATTTACTACTGTGAAAACAAAGGAGAAATCAAAGGAGAAATTAATTACTACTGTGAATCCAAAGGTGAAATGACATAAAGTACTTTTTGGTATTCTAGCATTGTGCTTTTGGATACTATTCTGATATGTGGAATAACCTTTAGATGGGATACTATTTAACATTTTAGTAATATTTTATACTGGACTAGAAACACACTAAAAAAATGTACAGTTTCACAGAATTTAAATCTACTGAAGCATAGAAGTCTTAATCAAAAATAACATTTGTGACAATATTTTCTCATTAAAGTACTTAACTGTTCACAATAAGTATTTTGTACATAAGAAGAAAGTACCTGGGAAATTATTTGAGCTAAAATATTGACACATTTCAAGAATATATTCTTTCCGTTTAGATCAAGAATGCAACTGAAAGCCTCATGCTCTGGCCCGCAGGGCGCGTGGAGGCCACTGGTTAAGGAGGGCCTTGTACTCCTCATAGGGTGTTCAGCAGCCCAGTGTGGGGCTGGGAGGGAAGAGGCAAGTCACTGCGGGAGGGAATCGCTCCTCCTGGATTCCTCCCTTCTCTCTCTGTTCCCTGGACACCATGAAGTGAGTGTTTTCCTTCTGCTATGCCTTTCTGCTATGAAGCTTCTGGATTGAAGCCTGCCAGACATAGACCAAAACTCCTGAAAGTGTGACGCAAAATAAACCTCTCTTTTTGAAGCTGTAGATTTGATTGTTTTGTCCCAGCGCGGTGAAAGTGACTAATACATATGGGGTTTCAATTGAGGATGTGTACTGTATAAGCAGAATTGACACTTGCGATTGTGAGGTATTTCAGCAGTGTAAGAATATATTCCGAAAATTCTTCTCACAGTGCTAAGAGTTGAACTGAGAGCCTCATGCATGCTAGGCAGACTTCACCACTGAATTACATTGTTAGTTCTTATACATGTTATCAATTTAAATCACTATTGATTGCAGAGAAAGTAAATAATTCAAACTTATTGAATATAAAATGTAAGTTTTGGTCAAAATAACTTTATTTTATTTTTTATTTTTTGTGGTACCAGGGATCAAACTCGGGTCCTTGAGCTTGCACACCAGGCGGCGAAACCGCTGAGCAAAATCCCCAGCCCTGGTCAAAATAATTTTAGTCATTTAATATAAAATGCAAATTTAAGAAAATTATAGGCACTGCGTGAAAAAATGAAAATAAGATCACAATTAAAATTCTCTTATGAAAACCATAAATGACATCTTACAAAAGACAGATGTTGATAAAAAACGATTAAAAAAGTATCAAATAACATTCTTTTGTTATTGTTTTTAATAAAAAACATAACTGAATGAAGGTAGTTTTTGCAATATTGATATAGACTTATGAGTATTCAATTTTACAAATAATTTTAGTATCTAAAACAATTTGAATAGAATCATTTTATAGGCCCACATAATAATTTAACCAATTTTCAGGAAACAATAGTGTATAATTATATATTTGCACATTTAGATCACAAATTACAAGGTCATCCTATCTGCAGAAAAATACTATACTTAATTAATAATTTATTTATTAATTTTATAAAGAAATGTTATACTGAATTCAAGAAACTTTTTATGATACTAGTTTGTTTATTCTCTAGGCTCTTGACTTACACATAATAATTCAAATAGTAAATATCTATCAATTCATTAACATAAGTTTAAAACACAAACCACTAGGCATGTAGCAGAATTTTGCATGTTGACAGAGAACATACTAATTAAAGTAATGGAAATTTTTAAATTGTAATAATAAAGGCAACAGGACATGATAAAGACACCAGAGTTAACATAAATATTGTATATGTTTCATTTTAAGGTTATTGTTATTTTTGAGCATTGCTTATGCTAAGCTAACTACATGATCAAATTTTGCAGTACAATACTTTCATTCAATAATTAGAAGGAATATATTCTTCTCTACTGATTTAGTGTAATTAATTTCTTAGCATTACATTATATTCCATCCTGAGATAGTGCCATGCCCTACTGATGTATATTCACAGTTTCTGGCTGTTTACTGCTGTTATGAATAATGTGACACACATACTGCTATTTTTAGTTCTGTGAGACAGAGACCAAGAACTCAATTGTTGGGTTGAAATATGCCTTTTCATTTTCATGTTAATACAATTCATCAAAATTTTCTTCAAATCAACAAATATATAAAATACCTTCACTTCATTATTTTGCAATTATATATTTTTGTCTCCAAACTCTACTCTGAAAAGGGATTATTTAAATTTTCCCACTGTGAAACACATAGAATATTTCAGTTTTACTTTAGTTTAAATTCCTGTTATTATTATGTTTGAAGTATTTTAAACACAAAAATACATAAGCATTCCAAGTTGATCCTTATGATAAATCTTTTCTTATATGTGGCATAGTTTTCTATACATATTCTTTTTTGGACTGTTGAATAAGTTTTGTTACTCTGTCATCTACTTTTCATAATGTCTTTTCCTGTTTAATTTGCTTTTATTATCTTTTTCTAAAAGATTTTAAGATAAATATTTTAAAATACAAGGCTTCTCCCTCAGTCTCCTATAGTATACTTTATCCTCTCGTTTATAGCTTCATTTTTATATTAATTGTCCAATTGATATGAACTTTACCTGCCATGTTGCATACAAAATCTGCACACTTCCAATATCCATAAATAAATGACAACAAAAGCAATCATAATTTATTAAACAGTACATCCAACTTTCTCTGATTTGAACTGCTATTTACTTTATACTTTGGGTCCTTTATTCTTTATTTTTCATTTTTCCAGGACCAGAGATCAAACTCAGGGCCTTGCTCTTGCGAGGCAGGCACAGTGCTACTAAGCTAAATTTCCAGGCCCTGGCTCCTTTATGCAAAGATCAATTTCTGAAGTCTCTTTTACATGATGAACAATTAGTACATTTTCATAAAAAGTACCTTGAAGGTACTGAAATTGATTAAAAGATACAAAATTTCAGTTAGACAGAAGGAATACATTCCAAAGATCAATTCATTGACATGACAATCATAGTGAATATCAATATATTATATACTTGAAAATTGCTCAGTGTTTATGTTAAATGATGTCATCATAAAATCAACAAATATATAAATTAGTGTGTAGGTCAAAAATAGCTCAATTTACCATTCTACAGTGTGTACATATTTCAAAACATTGTTTATCAACCTAAAAAAATTAAAAGTTAAAAAACTCACCAGGTAGTTCTCTGAAGATACACTTGGTAATTATTTGTATGATATGCTTTGTTGAACAGTTTTCAGTTTGCATAATAATTTTTTTCCATTAAGTTTATTGGTACATTTTGGGTATGCATTATGATCACATTCATCATTGGGAATTTGTACCTGTACATGATATATCTTGTTTCTTATTTTTTCCCTATTCTCCTTCCTTCCCTTCCTCTCCTCCACCCCTTTCTATTTACAAAAACTCCAATTTTTTCTTCTTTTCTCATATTTTTTCCTTCCCTTCTCCCCCCAACCCAACTTCCCTTCTTTCTGGACCTTTTCTTCCTATTTAACATCATCTATTATAGATTTGGTCCTCATTTACACTTTCAGTTTCTCACACCAAGAAACTATTCCATATTTACACTTGTGTGCCCTATTTATTTCACTTAAGAGTATGGCCTCAATGTGCATCCATTTAGCTATAAATGACTCTAGCTTCTCATTCTTTATGGCTGAATAGTACTCCATTTTACAAAAAAAATACTGCTTTATTCAGTCAGCAATTGATGAGTATTTGGGCTGTTCCCAAGATTAGCTATTACACTATTAGATTTGCAGAATAGTTGCACAAACTGCACATGTATAAGCCTGAGCCTATCCTCTACACTACACATAGTTTCAATCATTATCAACATTTTTCACTAGTGAATTTCATTTCTTACAAATGAACTGATATTTCTTACAGATGAATCAATATTGGTATATTGTTTTTAACTTAAATTTATCATTCATATTAGGATATATTTGATCCCTATAGATTTGTATGGGTTTTCACAAAGGTTTTATGTCCTGTATCAACCAATGATATATCATACAGAGTAATTCAATATCTCAAACTATATAGTTCTTTTAGAAAATTTTTTTTAAATAATTAAAATTAAA
>NW_004624931.1:1567281-1589251 GCF_000247695.1 Heterocephalus glaber | reverse complement strand
TATGAGCCTGCTGTTGCATATAGGTAGGTTTTCAAGCTAGGAATATACTTTCTTTAATAGGTGCTATTCAAAGTTTATATTTCCTCCAGAGTTAGTTTCATTAATTTGTTTTTCAAAGTACTTCTTAGAAGTTGTCAATATTTCCTATATCCATTTATTGGTACATTTTAGGTGTACAGTATAATGACACTCATCATTGGAGATATGCACCTTTACGTACTCTCTTGGTTTTTGTTTTTTCCCCCTTCCCCTGCCCTCCCTTCAACCCTTCAATCCCTCTATTTGCTAGGACTTTGTTTCCTTTTTTTCATTTTCTCATATTAATTCCATTCCCTTCTCTCCTTTCCCCTACCCTTCCCACTTCTCCTTCCCCTTTGCCCCTTTGTCAAATTTATTTCAAAAAAGATTTTTGTAATATGCTTTCTATATCCTTTTAAATTCTGTAAAATCTGTGGTAATGTCTCCTAGATCTTGATATTGGAATTTTAAAAATGTATAATTGATATTGTGAAATAGGAAGAAAAGGTCTAAAGGAGCACAGGAAGTGGTAGGGGTAGGGGAAAGGAAAGAAGGGAAAAGAAAAATGTGAGAAAAGGAGAGAAATGGAAGCAAGGACTTTGCAAATGGGGAAGAGTGGAGGGGGTGAGAGGAGGGCAGGGGAAGGGGAAAAAAAATAAGAACCAAGATACTCATACACTGGTACAAGATCCTAATGATGAATGTAACTGTATTTTATACCTAAAATGTACCAATAAACTTAATGGGAAAAAAAAGGAAAGCCCATTAGAATCACAGCAGGCTTCTCAACATAATCCCTCAAGTCAAGGAGATCCTTGAGTGAAGTATTTCAAGTGCTAAAAGAAAATAATCTCCAATCCAGATTGATGTACCCAGCAAAACTATCCTTCAAAGTTGATGGAGAAATAATTTACTTCCATGACAAATAACACTGAGGAACTTCAAGAATACCAAACCAGTTATCCAAAATATTCTGAAGGATATCCTAGAAAGAGAAAAAGTGGATTACAACTCCATGAACTTCAACCGAGTGAGCCTATCAGGGAAGGCAAGAAATTAAGTGGGAGGGGAAAAAAAGGGAGCCAACAACAAGAAAATGTCATGACAAGGATAAGTCAATACATATCACTTATAACCATCAATGTCAATGGTCTCAATTCACCAATCAAAAGAAATAGACTTGCAGAATTGATCAAGAAGCAAGATCCAACAATACGTTAAATACAAGAAACACTCTTAATTCAAAAGGTAATTCATAGACTGAGAATCAAAGGATGGAAAACAATATTCCATGTAACAGGAACCAGGAAAAAAGCAGGGGTAGCTATTCTATTTGCAGACAAAGTGGATTTCAAGCCAAGACTAATTAACAGAGAGACAAAGAAGGTCACTACATGCTAGTAAAAGGAACAATCCAAGAGGAAGAGATGACAATCACAAATATATATGCACCAAATACCAGTGCACCCAACTACATAAAACAAATACTAACAGACATGAAAAAGCAAATAAGCACTAACACAATTGTAGTGGGGGAATTCCATACTCCATTGTCACAAATAGATCAACTAGATAAAACAATGAAATACTAGAATTCTACTCAGCTACCTCATCTTTGACGAAGGAGCCAACCACCATGACTGGATAGCCTATTTAATAAATGGTGTTGGAAAAACTGGATTTCAACCCATATCTATCACCGTGCACTAAACTAAGATTGAAGTGGATTAAAGATCTAAATATTAAAACAGGAACACTAAACTTGCTGGAATATAAGTTAGGTAGAACTCTTGAAGTCATTGGCATAGGAAAAGACTTTATGAACAAAACCATAGTAGCACAGGAAATAGCATAAAGAATCAATAGCTGGGATCTCATCTTATTAAAAAGCTTCTGCACTGCAAGACAAACCACCAACAGACCTAAGAGACAACCTACAATGTGAGAAAAAATTTACCAGTTGTTCCTCAGTCAAAGGACTATTTCTAATATATAAAGAATGAAAAAAATCAGATCCTCCCAAATTCAAAGACACAATTCAAAAATGGGTATCTGAAATAAACAGACATTTCTCAGACAAAGAAGTAAAAGCAGCAAATAAACATATGAAAAAATGTTCAACATCACTGGTCAGTTGAGAAATGCAGATGAAAACAACACTGAGATTCCAACTCACTCCAGAAGGAATAGCTGCTATCAAGAAATCAACCAATAACAAATGTTGGGGGGGGCGTGATGAGAAAAGGAACCCTCCTCCATTGTTGGTGGGAGTGCAGACTAGTGCAACCACTGTGGAAATCAGTATGGAGATACTTCAAAGAACTAGGACTAGAGCTGTCCCCCTGCTGGGTATCTTCCCCAAAACAATTAAAAGAATCACACCATAGCGATATATGTGCACCCATGTCTATAGCAGCACAGGTCATAATAGCTAATGCTTGGAAACAGCCCAAGTGCCCATCAAGTGAAACTAGATAAAGAAGATGTGGATTTTTAATAAAATGGAGTACTACTCAGCCACAAAGAATGAGAAACTAGAGGTATTTATAGCTAAATGGATACATATTGAGGCCATACTCTTAAGTGAAATAAATAGGATACACATGTTTAAATACCAAATAGTTTCTCTAGTGTGAGGACCTGAACGCATAAATAAGGATGAAAATGATTAAAACAAATGATTGATAATTTGAAATAGGAAGAAAATGTCCAAAGAGGTAGGGGAAGTGGGAGGAGAAAGGAAAGGAAAAATTATGAGAAGGAAAAAAAATGGAAACAATGTCTATGTGAATAGGGAAGGGTGGAGGGGGTGAAGAGAGCACAGTAATGGGGAAAAATAATAATCAAGATACATCATGTACAGGTACAAGCATCCAATGATAAATGTAAATGTATTGTATGCCTAAAATGTACCAAGAAAAGAATTTAAGCAAAAAAAAAGAAATACTAGAATTGAACTGAACTCTTGAATAAATGGACTTAATAAATGTCTACAGAGTGTTCTACCCCACAAAAACAGAATACACATTCTTTTCAGGTGCACAGGGGACATTCTCCAAAATAGGCCATATACTAGCTCATAGAATATTCTTAAGTAAATGCAAAGGAATTGAAGTTATCCCATGAATATTATCAGAGCACAGCACAATGAAATTAGAGATCAATAGCAAAAGAAATCACAAGAACTTCATAAACACATGGAAATTAAATAACACCTTCCTGAACAAAGAATGAGTCACAGATGAAATTAAAGAAGAAATCAGATAGTTTCTATGATTAAATAGTAATGTCAATAAAACATAGCTGAATTTATGGGACAAAATGAAACCGTTCCTAAAAGGAAAATTAATAGCAGTGAATGCCCATATTAAGAAAACAGAGCAAGCTCAAATAAACAACTTTATGTTGAACCTCAAGGTTCTAGAAAAAGAGGAGTTAGATATACCCAAAGCTCATACAAGGCAGGAAATTATAAAGATCAGAGCAGAAATTGATACAATGGAGACCAGGATAATAATATAAAAAATTAATGAATTGAAGAGTGGGTTCTTTGAAAAGTTAAATATAACTGAAAACTCTTAGCCAATCTTATCTAAAAAAGCAAAGAAAAGTCTCAAATCCATGCAATTGGGAATGAAAACTGTGAAAAATTACAAGAGATCCTGCAGAAATCCAGTGGCTCATCAATACATAGTTCAAGAACCTATATTCTAATACAAAGAAAAATGCAGAAGAAATGGACAGTTTCATAGATACATATGAATTACCAAAGCTGAACAAAGAAAACACAAAAATTCTAAACAACCCAATATCAGTCAATGAAATTAAAAATGTAATTAAAAACTTATCAACAAAAAAAGCCCAGGTCCTGATGGATTCACTGCTGAATTATACAAGAAATTTACAGAAGACCTAAAGTCACTACTCCTCAAACTCTTTAATGAAATTGAAAGGGAAGCAAGCATTACCTTGATTCCAAAAGTAGATAGGACCCAACAGAAAAATAGAACTATAGGCCAATCTACCTAATGAATATAGTTGCAAAAATCCTCAATAAGATACTGGCAAACAGACTGCACAAGACCATCAAGAATATTATACACCCTTGGGCCGGGGATTTAGCTCAGTGGTTCCGGCGGCTGCCTTGCAAGCACAAGGTCCCAAGTTCGATCCCTGGCACCAAAAAAAAAAAAAAAGAATATTATACACCCTGACCAAGTGGGATTCATCCCAGGAATCCACGGATTATTCAACATATGTAAATCAATAAATGTAATACCCTATATTAAGAGAGACAAAGAAAAAAACCACATGATCTCAATAGATGCAGAAAAAGTGCTTGACAGAGTCCAATATCCATTCATGATAAAAACCCTGCAGAAATTCAGAATAGATGGTCCTTATTTCATCCTGATAAAAGCCATCTATGAAAACTCAATAGCCAACATCATTGGGGAAACAATACTTTTCATAATAGCGTTTAAAAAATGAAATACAAAGGAATCAGTCTAACAAAGGAAGTAAAAGACCTTTCCGTTTAAAGGTATAGCACTCTGAAAAAAGTGATTGAAGAAAAATCAAGAAACGGAAAGACATCCCTTGCTCTTGGGTAGAAAGAACCAATGCAGTGAAAATGACCATACTCCCAAAACTGTTATATAGATTTAATACAATTCTGATCAAACTTTCACAGCATATCCCACAAAATTAGAGAAAACTAATTAATATGGAACCAGAGGAGGCCTAGAATAGCAAAGGCAATTCTTGGAAACAAAAGCAAAGCAGGGGGTATCACAATCCCTGACCTAAAATTATACTGCAAAGATACTGTGATAAAAACAGTATGGTACTGGCAAAAGACCAGAATGCAGTATCAATGGAACTGATTGGAAGATAAAGAAACAACTCCAGATATATTCAGTCACCTCATCTTTGACAAAGGAGTCAAACACCCTCACTGGAGGAAAGATAGCCTCTTCTTTTTTTTTGTCCCAAGGATCAAACTCAGGAACTTGCACTTGCGAGGCAGGTCATAGAACCACTGAGCTAAATCCCCAGCCCTGAAAGATAGCCTCTTTAATAAATGGTGCTTTAAAAACTGGGTTTCAACTTGTCAAAGATTAAAACTAGACCCATATATTTCACCATGCAATAAACTAAAATTGAAATGGATCAAATATCTAAACATTGAAACAAAAACACTAAATCTACTGGAAGCTAGGTTAGGTAGAACTCTTACAGACATTGACATAGGAAACAAAATTATGAACAAAACCTCAGTCGCAAAGGAACTAGCACAAAGAATCAACAACTGGGATCTCATCCTATTAAAAACCTTTTAAACAACAAGAGAAACCATCTACAGAGTGAAGAGAAAACACAAACTTGCAATGTGGGAAAATAATTTTACCAGCTGTTCATCAAAGGACTATAATAAAAGGAATATATAAAGAACTCAAAAAATCAGACGCCCCCAATTTAAAGACACAATCCATAAATGATCATTTGAAATGAATAGAGATTTCTCAGATGAGGAGAAACAAACAATAAATACATGAGAAAATGTTCAACATCACTAGTCATCCATGAGTTGCAAATGAAAACAACACTGAGATTTCATCTCACTTCAGAAAGAATGGCTGCTATCAAGAAATCAACCAATAACAAATGCTGGCGGGGTTGTGGAGAAAAAGGAACCCTTCTCTACTCCTTGTGGGAGTGTAGATTGGTGCAACCACTGTGGAAATCAGTATGGAGATTCCTCAAAAAAATAAAAACTAGAGGTTCCATTTGACCTACCTATCCCCTTTCTTGGCACCTTCCCAAAAGTATTAAAAGCATCATACCAGACAGATAAATGTATGTCCATGTTTATAGTGGCATGTTTGTAATAGCTAAATCATAGAAACAGCTCAAATGTCTGTCAGTTGGTGACTGGATAAAGAAGATTTTTAAAATATAAAATAGAGTATTACTCAGCCATAATGAAAGATCAACTAGAGTCATTTATAGCTAAATGGATGCACCTTGAGACCATACTCTTAAGTGAAATAAATAGGACACACATGTGTAAATACCGAATTGTTCCTCTGGTGTGAGAAACAAACTATCAATGAAGTCTAAAATGTATAATAGATACTGTGAAATTGGAAGAAAATGTTCAAAGTGGAAGGGGAACTAGGAAGGAGGCCAGGGGAAAGGAAAGAAGGGAAAGAAAAAATGAGTAAAGAAGGAAATAATGTAAACAAATCTTCCGTAAATAGGGAGGGGTGGAGAGGTGACAGGTATAGAAGGGGAATCGGAAAAAAATAAGAACCAAGATATATCATGTACAGGTACAAATTCCCTATGATGAATGTGATCACAATGTACCTCTAAATTTTATCAATAAACTCAATGAATAAAACAATGAAGAAATAGTTCTAATGTACATAAAAGGGGAAAAATCAGATACTAACCAATGCTGTACCTGAGACAATATGTTTCTTAACAAAAGAGTTAACATTTAAAAAGAAAAATAATACATCACCAGCAGACTTGATTATCAGACATGTTAACGGAAAGCTTTCAGATAAAAGACACTCAGGCATGATGGTACAAGTGAGTAATCCCAGAATTCTAGGAGGCGTGGACAAGAAAATTGCAAGTTGGAGACCAGCATGTGCAAAGACTTAGCAACATCCAGTCTCAAAAATAAGTAATTAAAGTTTGGAGACACAGCTAACTGCAAAGGCACTAGGTTTAGTCCTCAGCACTACAAAATAAATTTTAAAACAAAAGAAAAATATTCCTATGAAAATATAGACATAGGCAATGAAATGGAGAACAACAGAAAACTGTAATAATTTTGGTCAATATAACATAACTTTACCTTATTTAAAAAATCTCTTTAAAATATGCTAAAATAAAACTAATGACAAAAAAACCCCTAATGACAATGTTTTGGTATATGAGCAAGCAGATTGACATTGGACACCCAGAACTTCCTCCAACTCAAGCCAGCAGGCTAACACATGGCACCCCATACCCAGGCACAAGGCTGTGTGTGATCATTTGCCAACTACAAGAAATCTCTAAATTTTGCTTCCCCTTAGTGTGGAGCAACAGATGTGTGGACTAACCGAAAGACCTGATCTGGGACAAGATCAATGCCAGGGGAAAGGGAGGAACCAGAACCTCTGAGGCTATCATTAAGTCTAACAGTCCAATTGAACCCCAACTCTGCAGCCTACATCCAGTAGAGATTTCTCATCTATGAATGGGAGCAAGGACATGTCTTGGCTTGGACAGTAGTCACAGTCTGGAGTGAAAAGAGACGAGGCATCATGTGCAGGGAGGCCATCTTAAAAACTCATAAACACCAAAGCTAGGTGGAGAAAATTGTGACTGGCAGGATCTCAAGACTGCAGAACTTGGGAAGCAGTTACTCATTCAAAAACGCAGGGAACTTTTTCTTTGATGCAATCTTTTTTCTATGTTTTACTATTTTTCATTGTTTTTTGGGGGGGAGGATTTGGGATTTTATCACTGTTTTCCTTTTATTTCCTCTTTTAGTCTCTTTTCTCTTTTCCCCTTTCAGCACTTTTCTCTTTTCTTACTTTTTTTCTGTTATTTTGTTTTCTTTTTTTCTTCTTTTATCGTTCAATCATTCCTTTAACTCTTCTGTAACAGTACTAATTACCTTTTAATCCTCCGTATGGAATATGTCACTATTCCACTATGTCACTATTTTTTTCCTTTCATATACCATTGATTATTTTTTCAAATTTTGCTTTTTTCTTTCTCCTCTTCCCCACTCCTCTACCTTTACTAGAGTAAATACTAAGCTTTTTGACTCTCAAGATAGTGAGGTAAATTTATGGCATTGCTGTTGAATACTGTTCTATTCTTAGTAGAGGTAAAGTTGTTCCATTCAGCAGATATGTACTGTAGATCAAAAGTAGGTCAATATTTTGTTTGGGTGTTAACTTTCATAGTATAATAATAGATCACCTCTATGGTTAAGTGTGGTACATTTTTGGTCCTTGAGATTTATCAATATACATTTTGTCATTGAATCTATAATTAATGTTGATTTTATTATTCTGCCTAAACTGACATAGCTGCTACTATTAATTCTATTTTGGGGGTAATATCTGGATTGCCTTGGGGTCATTATCAATACTGTGGCCTATTCCTGGAGAACTGAGTACTGGTGAAATATGCTGTATCCTCTCATCCCAAGAAAATGGATGTTATTGACTCCTAGGACAGAGGCAAAGACTGATAGCCACACCCAGAGGATACCACTGCAAAGTATGGATTAACTAAAAAGGTCTCCATACTAGAAACCAGGCTTTCAACTACAATCACTCCAGACTCAATAAACATGAAAAATCATAGAAAAGTGAGAAGCCAAGTCAACAAAATGCCTCTACAACTCCCAACTAACTCAAAGCTGGTGCATGGGAGTATCAAACCAGAGGTAACCAAAAGACATACACCCAAATTATTCAAAATAATATCAGGGGAGATAAAAAAAACAGATCAGTAAAGTTCTTGGCAAGCTCACAGAAGCTATAGCTAAACAGAAAATGGGCCAAATTAAAAAAAAAAAAACAAAAAACTGATCAATGATTCGGCAGAAGACACTAATAAAAGTCAAACAGAGCCAAAAAAAAAAAAGATCCAGAGCATGAATGACCAGCATAGAAAACAATTAGATTCCATAAATGATTCTAAACATAAATTTGGGAAATTATAAATTTCTATCCAAATTATAGGAAGTTGAAGAGACCAGTGTGAGGACAGAGTGTCAGAACTAGAAGACACAGCAGATGTTGGTGACCAATTAATGAGAGATACCACAAAACAAGAGACTATGAATATGGATCCAAAAGCTTTCAGAAGATGCAAAGAAGATTAATCTAAGATTAAATAGAATCAGTGAAAATATGAATACAGCACTAATGGCTTAAAAATCTGTTTACTGAAATAATCACAGTCAACTTTCTAAATAAGGCAAAACAGTTTAACATAAAGATAAGTGAACTGTATAGAAGCCCTACAGCTATGATCAGAAAATAATTTCTCCATGGCAGATCATAATCAGAATCCCAGAAGTTCAACAAAAGAATAGAATTTTTAAAAAGCTTGAAGAAAAGTTGTAAATCACTTGTAAAGGTAAAGCCACTAGAATCAAAACAAACCTCTTAACACAAACCTTAAAGGTTAGGAGAGCTTGTAGTGAAGTGTTTCAAGATCTGAAAGAAAATAATTTCCATCCCAGGTTGATATATCCTGTAAAAGTATCTTTCAAAATCACTGGAGAAATGAGGTATTTTCATGATATAAAACAACTGAAAGACATTAATGATCACAAAACAAGCATTGCGAAAAATTCTCAAGGATACCCTAAGAAGAGATAATGAAGTTAACAATGCAAAAGGGTCTAATAGTATAAATACACCAGGTCAGTTGACCAGTTAAGTAGAAGAAAAAGGTAAGGAACCAGCAAAAGTAAAATAAGGCAATTTCAGGACTACATCAGCACTTATCAGGAATAACATTCAGTGTGAATAGCCTCAATTTCCAAATCAAAGAACACAAACTGGAAGAATGCATCAAGAAACATAATTCAGTGATGTGCTATATACAAGAAAGATATTTAACTCAAAAAAGTACTCATAGACTAAAAATCAAAGGATGGAAAACAATATTCCATGCGACAGGAATAAAAAAGCAGATATATTTATCTTATATTCAAATTGCACTTCAAGCCAAAGTTCATCAAAAGAGGTAAAGAAAGTGACTATATATTGGTTAAGGAAACAATCCAACATGAAGAGATAACAATTATTTATACACATGCACTGAAAAATGGGACACCCAACTTCATAAAACCAGTACTACTGGACAAAAAAGACCAGATAAACACACACACAATTATGGTGGGGGACACTAATACTGCACTGTTCAACTGTCACAAATAGGCTGGCCAACCAGACAAAAAAATCCACAAAGAAAACTCTGAGTTGATCAAAATCTTTGAGCAAATGGACTTAAGAAAATAGGTATAGAGGGACTTTTTCTCAATCTGATTGAAGTTATTTATGACAAATCTACTTCCAACATCACATTAAATGGGAAAAAAATAAAAATTTTCCTTATAAAATCAAGAACACACTAATGTTGTCCACTATCACTACTGATGTGCAAAATAGTACTCAGAATATTAGCAAGAGCAATTAAAATGCTTCCAAAATTGATATACAGATTTAATGCAATCAAAATCAAAATACCAACAGCATTGTTCACAGAACTGGAGAAAACAGTACCAAAATCCAGAGGAATGAGAAGAGACTCAGAATAGAAAGACAAAGTTGGGTAACAAGAATAAAGTGGGAGTCATCATAATCCCAGTCTTATAGTACACATCTATAGTAATAAGAAATGCATGTTACCGGCAGAAAAATGGACATGAGGATCAATGGAACAGAATAGAGGATAAAGAAATAATCCCAAGCACATTTGATCTTTAACAAATCACAAAAACATACAGGGGCATAAATATAGCCACTTTAATTAATGGTGTTGGGAAAACTGGCTATCTGCATACAGAAGATTAAGTGTAGACCCATATCTTTCACATGTACTAAACTAAACTCAAATTGGATCAAAGAGCTAAATGTTAAAACATAAATGACTTACTGGAAGATAACATACATAAAACTCTTGAAGTAATAGGTATGGGCAAGGATTTTCTGAACAAAAAACCTAGTTGCATAGGAAGTAGTACTGAGAATCAACAAATGTAAGCATATAAAATTAAAAAATATCTACACAGCAAAGAAAACAATCAAAAGAGTGAAAAGACAACCTATAGAATTAGAAAATTTCTGCCAGCTATTTCTCACAGGGAGGGCTATTATCTAGAAAGTATAATGAACTCACAAAAATTACCCCCAAAATATAAAATACCCTATAAAAATGGCATTGAAACAAATAGACACTTCACAGGAGTACAAATGGCCATTGCATACATGAAGAAATGCTTTATATCCTTAGCCATTACAGAAATGCAAATTAAAACAACACCAAGATTCCTTACTACACCAGAAAGAATGGCCATTATCAAAAATCAAATGATAAAAAAATGTTGGTGAGGCTGTGAGGAAAATCTACACTGTTGATGCTATGATAATGTGAACTTGTACAACCACTATAGAAATCAGTATGGAGTTTCCTAACAAAACTGAAACTAGAAATTCCACTTCACTCAGCTATTCTCCTTCTAGGTATCTTGCTTAAAGAGTTAAAGACATCATATTACAGTGATGTGTGCGTATTTTACTAGCACAGTATTTTACTAGCACAATTCATAACAGCTAAATCTTTGAACCAGTATATATCTACATCAACAAATGGATGGATTAAGAAAATGTGGTATTTACTTACAATGGAGTACTACTTTACCATAAAGAAAGATAAACTTGAGTCATTTGTAAGAAAATGGATGTATTGGGACTATAATATAATGTGAAGTAACTAAGACACACAAGTTTAAAAACAGCATTACTTATATAAGAAAACCAGGTTACACATAAAAAGCAAAGAAAAACTAGATAATAGAATATAGAGATGTACATCTTTTGCAAATGGGAAAGGGATCAGGAGATGGAGCAAGGAAAAGGAAGGGAAGGAAAAGGAGATGAAAAAAAAGGAATTAAGATATGTTATGTAAATGTATCAATTCCATGTAAGTAATGTAAACTTTATTCACTGCAAACATGTATTAATAAAAAGTTTTAAAAACCATAAAACATAGTTTGTAGTTTAAAACACATAAAGTAAAATAAGTGACATCAATATCATGAAGTTCAGTAAGTTGTAAATAGATGTAGTACATTATTATAAAGACACTACACATGAAGTGGTATAATATCACTTGAATGTATACTGTGACATGTTAGAAATGTGTACTATAAGCCCTAAACAACTACTAAAATATCAAAATAAAGAGTTACAACTCATAACCTTTCAAAAAGATAATATAGACTAATAAAAATTATCCCAAAGGCTTTGCAAAATGAGGGAAAATTAAACTATATGTATGGAACAAAATGAAAATGAATATCAAAATATTACACTTAAAAGTAATCTTCTCAATAATTAAAAAGGAAATGGTCTAAATATAAAATTTCCAATTAAAGCAGATATTATAATTCTGAATACAAAACAAAACAAGACCAAAGTATAATAAACACTATAAGCAAGCCACTTCACATATAACTAAAAAACAATTTCAAACTAGTAGGATGAAAAGCACTATCGCAACATCAAAAGAAATCTATAATGAGTTTATTAGTGTTAAAAAGTACATTTAATTATAAAAATATTATCAGATATAAAGAATGTCATTTCATAACAATAAATGGTTCAATTAATTAAAGGGACATACTCATAATTGCTCATGCAATTAATGAATGGAGTTTCAATATACATGAAACAAAATCTCACAGAACTACAAAAAGCAGACAAATACATAATTATGATTGCACATTTTACTGTCATAATATCTGAACACATAAAAAAATGGCTAAAGGTGTTGAAAATTTGAACCACAATATGAATCTCACCTAACTGACAAATGTAAATTACACAACACTTCACTTAGTAAGAGCTGAATACTCTATTCAAGTACACACAGAATTTTATAAAGGCCAACTATACTTAGGCAAAGGATGTAGTCTGATACATTTTAAAAGATTCAAATTACATACAGTATCTTGTATATGCACAATAACAAAGGCATGGTGTTTCATCCTTATCATTTTCATTAAGTTTGTAGTACTAAACTTGCACTTATTTGCAGATATGACTATCTGTAGAAAATTATTGTATTAGTCAACTTTCCCATTATTGGGCCAATACCTGACAACCCCAAATATAGAAAAGAGGTTTAATTTTGTTCATGTTTTAAGAGTATTCAGTCCATGGTTAGCTGGATCCAAAGCAGAAACTTCATGGTGGAAGGGCATGGTGAAGTAAAACTGCTTAGTTCATGGTGCCTGGGAAGTAGAGGAGGGAAACAGTGCCAGGGAAAAATGGGTAAATTGTGTAGACACAATGTATTATTACCATGCACCAGCCAGATGACCAAAACAGGAAAGAAGAAAAATAAAGTTGTGATAGACCACATTAGAGATTCCCTTCTTCCGTTAAAGTTGTAGAGTATATTTTTCTGCTCATTGAATTTGGATTTGGCCTTGTGATTTGCTTTAAACAATAAAATGAATAAGAAATCAGAGTGTGACTTTTTGAGACTACACCTAAGGAAGTTTGGGTGTTTGTGCTAGTCCTCACACACTTTTGCCATCTCCATGAGAAGAGCTTCTACTGTGTAGCAACTTCTCACTCACCCTCTAGTCTGGACCCCTGAATAAACATATCTAGAATAGACCATATGAGTGAACCCCAGCCAGAACCACTGTTTAGAACACAGTTACCTAGATGAGCCAAATCTTTAACTGTTGCCCAATACCTGCACATGTATGACCTATAATAAGACACTGTTGTTTTAAGTCATTGATTTTTGTGGCATTTTATTTTCCAGTTGTCAATACTAAATGTTGATGAGGAGGTAGAGCAACTACAACCAGCTGTTGATGGTAGGAGTGAAAATTGGTAGAGCAATTTAGACAATCGTGCTTTATTTAATAACCCTGTGTTTTCCTTTCAACCTTGGAACTCCACTCCAGCAATGTAAACATCTATGTACAAAAGTTCTCACAGCAGTAGTATATATAATATCAAAAACTGGAAACAATATTTTATATGTGTCTCTCTATATATATGTATGTGTGTATACATACATACATACAATTACATCCATACATTGGCATATTCTAGGCAGACCAATGAAAATAATTGAAAAATAACAACATTCATTCAACAAAATGAGTGACTTACAATTATAATTTAGAGCTAACAAGATGAACACAAAAACAGAACATACTGTTTGATTCAATTCGTACAACGTTCAAAAGTTGACAGATTAATGCAGGTTATAGAATGGTGGTTATCTTTTGGTGAGTGTGTTTATCTTTCACTATAACAAATATCTGAGCTAATCAACTGATAAAGAGTAAAAGATTATTTTGTCTCTTCGATTTAGAGGTTTCAGTCCGAGATCAGTTGGCCCCATTGCTCTCAGGCATATAGCAATGTAGCACATCATTGTGAGAGTGTGTGGTAGAGCAAATGCCCTCATAGCCAGAAGGTGAAAAGAAGAGAAAGAGGAAGAGACTGCGGTTTCACAATCTCCTTCAAGCTATATACTCAGTGAATTAAAGACATCTCAGGAGGCCCTGCCCATTAAAGATTTCACCACATCTCAATAACACCAATCTGGGGACCAAGCCTATCACACATGGACATTTGGATGTCATTCCAGTCATTCCAGATCAAAAGCATAGCAGAGAGGTAATGACTGCAGGGAAGGATTTGCAGAGAGATATCTAGGGTGCTGGTCATATTTTCTATCTTACCTATGTGGCAGTTAAATGCAAAAGAATTCATTTCATAACAAATTAGGAAGGAGTATATTTAGGATTTGGGTAGTTTTCTGTATTATGTTATACATAAATAAGTAATTTTCCAAAAAACAAGCAAAAGAGTGGGAATATCTCTTTTTACATACTGATATGACTTTCAAGCTATAAGCAAACATATCACCGATTCTAATTACCTTTAATTTCAAATTAACCTTCATATAGCAACCCTCTGAGGCAATTCAGTCACATAGCCAGCCAGGATCTTTTCTAGTAAGTGCATATTGCCACAGCTTTCAACAAATCTAATTGTTAATTCACAGTGATGTCTGATGCCTTTAAATCCCTCTCTACTGAAAACCACACAAGATAACTGGGGGAACATTACTACCCCATCCCCAGTCCCCCCCATATCAAACTCATACTAGACTAGCACGGTTTTATAGCAGGTTCTTTACTTAGATGTCATGTATATCTCAAAATATTATCATTCTGTTGGAACAACAGAAATTCTGTGTTTGTCAAACTTGATTGTTCTACTGTACTACAAAAGGGAAAGGCCTTCCAAATATGAAAGAAATTTCATATATATGTACATTCTGTTTCTGTAAGTCTCCCTTTGCTATCCTTGTTCAAGAAGCCCCATTTTCAAGTTCCCATACAGTACCTTGCTGCTTTTCTCTAGAGAAGCACTATTCTTCTTGAAAAGAGACTAAAGTTCTCCTTTAATCATTTCCTCCCTTCCTTCAAACCAGAGTGTCTTCAATTCCAGCTAAATACTAAAAGAAATTCCCTGTTGAAGGGGTATCAGTGCTTCTGGAGAGGGCATATACGGACCTTAATTCTCCCAGAGAATGAAGTTGAATGTTCTTATTTCAATTCTGCCTCCCCACCAGCCAGAGGCACAGCTGATTTTCTCACCACCTTCCTCAATTGGTATATATTATGTTGACCTATACTTTTAATGGAAATAATATGATAATCTACTCTCAAATGAGCAAAGAGTATTTCTCATGCAAACTTGAGTTGACTTTGCATTCCTTGAAAGCAATAAACAAATATAAAATATGCCTATGTATTATTTTACTAAGACTTTCCTAAGCCTGCCTTACACTATAAGAACCATGGCACCAAGCTCTCCCTTTACAACCATATGACTTGGTGCATGCTCAGTTTTATATTCTTTTGTATTTCAATTTCTTTCACTGATTGAGGTATGACGATACGGAAGAAGTTGGTTTGTAGTTCATTTTACCATTTCCTTTTTTTTTCAAGAGACAATCCACATTTCTCTTCAATTTCATTTGAGAACACATCAGAGAGTCTAAAATTTTTCCTCTGGTTTATTCTAGTAAATCTTTCTCAACCACAGTGAAAGAAGCTGCCTGGCAGACCGCCGTGCCTGTTTTAAATGTAGTCTCATTTTCAGTGTAACTAGTTATACATTTATTTTAGTTCTTAGTAATGTGGAAGTTTGGCTTTCTTCATTTTCTTAGGTATGGGTTTTTTCCTTCTGTTGTACTCCAGTGTTCATTTAAACTGTAATATGAGAAACATATGTGTTCAATTACTGAATTCATATTTTCATCAATTACTGACTTAAGTAATATTTCTCAAATTTTAGAGTACATAGGTAAACTGACTATCTTATTAAAATGCATATTCTGATTCAGCAAGTCTAGGTTAGCGCTAAAAACTGAATTTCTAACATTCTGCAAATGATGTCAATTACTTCTAGTCCATGGGCCATAAATTGAGAAGCAAATATTTAAAGCACATGTCTTGAAGACAAACTATTTGGTCAAAATCACAATATACCATATATTTTAGCAGTATGACTTGATCGAGTAGCTCAGTTTTCTAATCTTTAAGATACAGATCTGTCTTAGTCCCTTTCTTCATTGCTGAGACATATCAGACAGCCTTAACTTAAGGAAGGAGAGGTTTATTTATATTAGCTCACATTTCAGTCCATAGTTGGCTGGCTCCAAGGTAGGATGGCATGGAAGAAGGGAATGCCAGAGTAGAACCTGGACATAGCATGGCTGCAGGGAAGCAAAGAGGGTCAATCAAGGACCCAGAAAGGAAAATATAACTTTCTGGCCACTCTCACAGTGACTTGCCTCTTCTGAACAGACCTTGCCTCCTAATAGCAAGTCAGTTTTAATGTCCCCATAATCAAATCACCTTCCAAACATCCCACATCTGAGCAAATGAGGTTTTGGGGGACATCTAGATCTAATCCATAACAGGATCTTAATGACACACATTATTTGGACTGTAAAAATTGAAAGAGATAATATACATAAGCTATTTATAAGAGTATTTGATGAAGAGTAAGTGCACAATAATCTATAAATCTCTGGGGCATTTTGACTTCCATTTGAAGTAATAATTGTAGAAACTATTGAGATAAAGTTTCAAAAATTCTGACAGCAATTCAATTATCTGAATCACTTAGAAGAAAGTACTTGTTTCTACTGTTTAAAGAAGAAATATGTTTAAAAATAATGTTCCCAGGAAATTACAAGCATAAGTGACAGAAAACTAGTAGTTAAGGGAAATACATGTGTATGATGCCATATAAATTTAAATATACATATATTTACCCTTGATTTTAATCTTATAACAATACCTTATAAGACAGGTATTATTATTTCTATTATATAGTTGGGGAAATTGAAGTTAAAACTGCTTAAATTTGACCAATGTTGCATAATTTTGCACAAAGTCAAAGCAAAACTATAATTTAAAAAGATTTACAAATTCCTATCTCATTGTCATCCTTGTAAAGTTATATGAAAGAGGCTCCAAGTAGTAAGTGAATTTCCTGTTCTCTGCAATATGAAGAGATTCTCAATTATTTCTTTATTTTCAGATGCTTCACCGACATTTTTTCTGAACTACAATCCTGCCACACCTGCTAGCCTGGCTCAACTAAAGGTACCCAAAGTCAGCATTTCCACTCTGAGTGTTGCAAGAGCATTTTGTAACTCAGCCACAATCAATATATGTTAGACCAGAGTTTGTCAATAAAGGTCATGACTTTAGAGCAACTTTAAAATAAATACTCTGTTTAGTTAAGTAGGAGCAAGGCACATGAACACCAGCGGATTTTGCATCTGACTGTAATTCATAGCCAAATGTGATACTTACCTATTTGCCTTATGCTTTCCAGAAGATGGCTGCTGGGTATTTACACCTGCAAAAAATAGGCAAGGTAAAGGGAAAAAAATAACTACAAGTACAGCTAATTCAGCCAATTTTCTTATCCAAAGAAACTCTGAACATTAACTTACATTTTCCAAAAGTGTATCCAGCTAAAATTTTATCACCACAAACAATGAAGATATGATGAGAGTGTAGGTCAAAAGTAAGTGAAGCAAACATTCTGACCTTGAAATGGAAGATAAGAGCCTGCTTGTGACTTGAAGAAGTTCATAACTCCAGAAATGTCTAAGAACAAAAAATTGTAAGTATGAACATTTTTGACACAAACTGATGAATTCTAAAATATCAATACAATATATGAAGCTAGTCTTGGTGCCACCTAAAAAAGACCGTAGTATAATTAAGTTCAATAAGGCAGAGATTTTTTTTTTTTTTTGGTACTGGGGATCGAACCTGGGTACTTGTGCTTGCAAGGCAAGCGACGGAACCACTGAGCTAAATCCCCAGCCCCAGGCAGAGATGATTTATAGTGTGCTTATAAAACAGCTGTTCAAAAAATAAATCCTTAATTTGCAGCATTTTAGAATTTCTATGGTAAAATATTCCAACCTAGACTGATTTGAAGTGGTGGATGAGACACATCCAAACGCAGAATTGGGAATAGATGTATATAATTGGATCTGCTAAACCAGTGTTAATCAGTTATAGCACACTAATGCCGACCACAATGATTAGAATCCCAGGCTATAACTTTCATACTGTTACCATGTCGACTCCAAGAAAATTATGAATGATGTTTAAATAAATTGAACAATTAGTGGGTATAATTCAAATGATTCTGAAAGAAGAAATCCCGTGACCCACACAGCATAGGGTCCAAAACCGGGGAAAGCGGTGGGAGATGAAGAAAATTGAAAAGTCATAAGAAAGAAAGATACATAGCAACATTAAGCTTGAAAGTGGGGGCCAGGTGGAACCATAGCCTGATGAGCTAATGACCACCTGGAGCACCATGCTCTCTTTATTTATAGTGGAAGGCAAACAGCAAGAGAAGACAGGACAAATAGTCCTACGTGGCCTATGTGGCCCTGTGATTGTTTCGTGATCAGGGCATGCACAGGAAGGGAACAGGTTAGGTCACATAATGTAACTATCTCCTGGGGCTGTGCCATTCAGGGTCTACAATCTTAAACAGACTGTATCTTTTTGACTGTCTAGTCTATGGAGGAAAAAGGGAGTAGGGATTAGGCAAAGGATCATGTTCAGGCTTGGCCCGCAGCAAGGAGGGGCTCTAACAAATGGTATTTGACGATTAAAGCTTTTTCCATGATCTGTAGATAAATCAAAGCAAATAAAAATCATAGAATGTGAATTATCAATTACAGAAAATATAGATTTCCTACGAAATAATATATTATATATAAAAAGCTATATTGCATAATTATATAAGGGTAAATCCATACAGATATTAAAACAATTATAAACATATATGCACCCAAAAAAAGAGACTCAAAATGTTTGAAGCAAAAACTGGTGAAACCAAAGGAAAAAAAGAAAGTACCACAGAAAAAGGCAGAGGCTTAAACAACCTAATTTCAATAATGAACAGACCTAATGGGAAAAATAGCAACAAATAACTAGAAAAACTGTAAACAGTGTAAATCAACTACATCTATTAGACATCTATAAAATATTGCATCCAATATGAGCATAATGTACATTCTCAAGTGCATAAGTAACTTTCCCCAATATAAATCATAGGCTAGACCATAAAACAAGCCTTAGTAAAGTCAAAAGATTGAAATCATACAAAGTACATTCTCACAATACAAAGAATTAAAAACAAAATCAATAACTGAAGAAAAGTTTGAAAATTGAGAGATACATGGAAATTTAAAGTAACACACTCCTAAATAATCAATGAGTCATTGAAAAAAATCAGAGAAATAGAAAATAATCTGAGATAACCAAACACTAAACATTCCAAACCAAAACATATAAAATACATGTAAAAACAATGATTGATAGAAATTTTGTAGTTGTAAATGCTTAAATTTAAAAAACTCAAATCAATAACCTACCATTCCATCATGGGAAAGTAAATAATCAATGTAAATATAATATTAAATATAAAATAGAAGGAAAGAAAGTAAAAACTAAATGAAATAAACTGGAGAAAAGAAATGCAAAAGACAAATATCAATGAAAGAAAGTTGATTTTTTGAAATGATCAACAAAATTTCAAAGCTTTAGGTAGAATGACCATGAAATAAGTGAGAAAATACATCTTTCAAAAGGAAAAAGGATAACAAGAAAATAATGTGAGAAACTCCTTGCCAATCAATATTAGAAAATCCTAGAAATACACATATTCCTACAAAAATGCTAACTACTGAGACTGACTCTAAAAAGGAATAAAAAATACAGCTGGACCTCAAAAAAGTAAAGGGATGGAATTAGTTACACAAAAACTTACTATAAAGAAAATGTCAGTACTAGATAGATGGCTTTGCTGACAAATTCTACTAAATGCTTAAATAAGTATTAAAATCAGTTCTTCATAAACTCTTATGTTTAAAAAGAGGGAGTAGAGAAAACACTTATCAATTGATTTTACAAAACCCAGGTTAAAATAATAACAATAGACATAAAGATACTACTAGGGAAAAACACAGACCACTACACTTTATTAAGGTTAACACAAAAATTCTTAACAAAATATTAGCAAACAAAATCTAGCAAAATATTAAAATAATTGATATCATAAATAAGTGGGATTTTTCCAGAATTTCAAGGTTGATTCAACACACAAAAATCAATGTAATTCATTACGATAAAAAAATAAAGGACAAAATCCACACATTTATCACAATGTGTACAGGAAAACCGTCTGACAAGATCCAGCACCATCATACAGTAAAATTGATTAAAAATTAGGCATAAAAGGGAAATTTCTCAGTCTTATAAAGGTCATCTATAAAAAACATACAGCTGACCTCATATTAATGGTAGAAGATCTAGGACTTAAAACTTTCCCCCTAAGGTCATGAGCAAGACAAGGATGTATGCTCTCACAATTTCTTAAGTTGGAAAGCAACAGTAACGATAAAAAATAATCAAGATTTGAAAAGTAAAATTGTCTTTGTCTGCACATAACGTGTTCTTGTATGTATGTTACAGAAACCACTAAAAACTATTAAAACCTAAACTGAGTTAAAGCTGAAGGATACAAATTTAATATGCAAAACAACAAACTCACCTTTTGCTATGTCTATGTACAAAGTGCATTAATAACTTAATGAAGGTCTAAACAAATGGGAAGACATCCATCATTATGAATTGAAGAACTTAGTATTATGACAATAGCAACAAACCTCAGAATCATCTGCAGATTCAGTGTAATCCCTATCAAAACACTACCTATTCTTTCTGAAAAAGCTGATAACTGGATCCAAAATTTCACAGAGACACAAAAGACTCAGAATACACAGAACAATTTTGAGAAAGAATGAAGTTGGAAGACTAATATTTCCCTACTTTAAAAATTGAAAAAAATGTTGCTCATAGTAATTAATAGAGTATAGGAATGACCTAAGGATAAATAGAGGGATCTACCAAATGGAACTGAGAGTAGACAAATGAAAGCATTCATTTATGCATTATTAATTTTGATGAGGGTGCCAAGACCATTCAATACTGAAGTAGAGAATTCTGAATAAGTGGTAATGGAAGAAATAGATATCCACTTATAAAAGTTTTGAATTGGACTCGTGTATCATGCCATATCTAAAAAGTAACTCAAAATGGATCATAGACATATATGTTCAAGAGCTAAACCTAAAAAAGAAGGAAATAAATGAATAAATCCCCATGCTATTGAATTGAACAATAATTTCCTAGATATGACACTAAAAACACAAATGTAAATGTTTAAAAAATATATAAAATAGAATACACAAAAATTTAACACATCTGTGATTCAAAAAATTACTATCAAGAAAGTGAAAAGACACTTGAGAATAAGAAATTGTTATAAATCATATATCTGACAAGAGACATGTATCTATGAACTAGAACATTTATAATTCAATCATAAACAAATAGCTCAATTAAAATGGGTTCTATTTTTCCATTTTCCCTAGCCCTCCCACTTCCTTCCCCTTTGCCCCCTTTCTTCCTACTTCACATTACCTATTATACATTTTAGTCCTTATTTACACTTTCAGTTTCTCACACCAGAGAAACTATTT
>NW_004624931.1:1507575-1557021 GCF_000247695.1 Heterocephalus glaber | reverse complement strand
CTCTCTCTCTCTCTCTCTCTCTCTCTCTCTCTCTCTCTCTCAAAATAGAGGCTCAGAGAACTAAAGCAGTCTAGTCCAAGATCATATCACTAATCACTGGTAAAAATAGCTAGCACTTCAATCCATGTCTGTCAAACTTCAAAGCTCATCCTTTTTCCATTAGTCTATGTAAAATTACACTGTATTCAATGAGGTCCATTTTTATATACAAAGATGGTGTTTTCTAATCATTAAGACTGAATTTTTAGGTAATCATCCACTCGTCTATCTCTTCCATGACTGAGAGATTAATAGGATATTTATGAAACCGAAGACACTACATTCTGAAAAGATTTCTTAGATTCCATTTGGTGGAGAAGTAGTAAAGACTAAATTAAAAAGACCACAAGCAGGGATCAGGATTTTGAACCTGGTGCTAATTCAGCGGGTGAAAATGCATGTGCATCCTCTTCAAACCATTCTGTGAGCTGCTGCTTGGAGCCAGATGCATCTGTGGCAAGAACTATATCAGATTCTATGATTTATTTGGTTGCAGATATTAAAGGATAAAGCAGAACCTCTCTCCAGGCATCAATTTTTAAAAAAATTGATGCTAATATCTTCTCAGATGTAGACAGTTTTATGATTAAAAATAAACTTCTAGATGAAGATCACATGAGACAATGATTTATATGCCTAAGTTAATAGTGGACAATAGACTCTGTAAATACTCCCATTAATAAATATTATGAACTAGAAAACAACTAAATATGGATCAAGAGACATTTAATGCTGGATTAAATGAGATCTAAGTAAGGTTTGCAAGGCAGTGCAAATCAAAAAGAAAATTTCAAAGAAAAAAATAAGAGAACCAATGCTTGGGCCTTTTCAGCAAGCAAAACCTCCTTACACCAGGCAATTTCAACTTACAATTACCTGGAAAAACCCCAAAACATACAATATTGGCTTTGAGAAATGTTGTGACAAGGCTGAATTAATCTCTGTAAAGCCGATTTACCAAACTTTACATAAATATACTGCAGGTGCCTTTTTCCCAGGCTAGTAGGGCCTGAGGCATAATCTCCCTTATCTCACTTGAAGAAGCAAATGGACAGTGGTCACCAGGAATAATGCATTAAAATTGCCTCAGTTAGATGTACCTACAAAAACAAGATTGTAAATATAATGATGAGCTGTCAAAGAAAAGCTGTTTTTATACTCTCATCTTCCCCTTGAGAATATCAACTATCTTTCTTCTTTCATCTTCTCTAGCATAAGCCAACTCTTGCAAGATTTCTCTAGAACCTCCTCAGTTTTGTAAATTTGTGTGATAGTATGAACACACACTTTGGTGCTTATAGATCTGAGTTCAGTTTCCATCATTTGAGTTTATGTTCACAGGTAACAATTTGCTCATCTTACAAAGGAGCAGAATAGCTACTTATAGGGGATTTATGAGCTATAAGAGAGATAATACAGTGGTTTGCAAGTATTTCTTTTTTTGACTTCAGAGACTTCTTCAAACTAAAGTTTACAAAGAAGAAATATATACAAGTAAATGCAGAACTGCTCTTGAAGCCATTGGGTAGGTAGAACAAGAATTGGAGAAGAAATGTAAAATGTATTATGATTATGTACTTGCCATGTAGTTAGCATAAAATAAAATGGCAGCAACTTTCATCATTTCAAATGATCTTTTAAATCAGTCGTTGAAAAGGGAATGTGAATCATGGAACACTGGGAATAAGTTGAATGCCAAAACCTTTTGCTCCACTTGCCTCAGAAAGACAAGTCTAATTTTGGAAATTTTGAATTCAAATCTAAATCATTCAAGCCAAACTATAATTTAAGCACAAAATAGTAGTTTACTATTTAACACAATCATGTTCTAAATTCAATAACAGCACAAATAGCTGTCTACTTTGCCTTTTGTATTGAAAAAAACTATGCAGTATAGTGGTGAGTACACTAGACCAGTGTTAAGGGACCCGGTTTTCTAGTTTGAATTCTGCTACTAGCTACTTGCTGTAGTCTGAATGTTAAGCTCCATTGCGATGGTACTAAAGGCTGGACCCTTTAGGAGGTGATTAGCTTATGAGGGTTTCCCCCTTACAAATGGTATTAGTGCCTCTATAAAAGAGGCCTGAGTGAGCTTATAAGCCTCTTTTGGCTCTCCACCATAGGAGGACATATATCCCAGAATACAAGGAAGGGACACTCATCCTCGGCAGTCAGGCCTGGAATTTTCTGGTCCCTTAATATTGGATCTTCAAGGCTTTAGAACTGTAAACAGTATATTTCTGCTATTTATAAATCATCCTGTCTAAGCTATTTTGTTATAGTACCCTGAATGGATTAAGGCAAAAAAAATCCTTATAATTCCTAAATGTACTGTTTTCTTACAGCCTAACAGCATACCCTTTTTTTTTTTGCACTTTATTAAATTCTTTTATTGGTACATTGTAGGTATACAACACAATTACATTTCTCATTGGAAATTCTACCTTTACATAATGCATCTTGGTTCTTATTTTTTCCCCCATTTCTAGCCCTCCCTTCACCCCCTCCACCCTTCCCTATTTACAAAGACTTTATTTCCATTTTTTCCATTTCTCTTCATTTTTTCTTTCCCTTCTTTCCTTTCCCCTGCCCCTCCCACTACCCCTACCCCTTTGGACCTTTTCTTCCTATTTTACATTATCCATTATTCATTCTAATCATTGGTACATTTTAGGTATACGATATAATGACATTCATCATTTTGAAAAGGACCAAATAGTAAAGAGTTTATGTTTTTCAGGCCACAGTTTCTATCACAACTATTCTATTCAGACTTTGTACCATAGAAGCATCAACAGACAATGCATAAACAAATAGGCATGACTTTGTCCCAATAAAATTTTCTTTACTAAAACAAGTGCTGAACTAGACTTGGCCCACAGGATCTAGCTTGCTGAACATTGCCTAGATTGAACCAAATTATTATTTCAAATCTGGTTAGTCAGAAAGATAATTTTGGGGGTGTCTTAGTCAAAATCCTCATTGCTTGGACAAAATACATGACACAACTTAAAAGAAAGTTTTATTTTGGTTCACATATCAGAAGTTTCAGTTTATGCATGGTTGGTGTCATGGTAGAGGAGCATAGCAGAGGAAAAGTTACTCAAGAGATAGTGGTCAGGAAAAGAGAGAAAAGGGAGGGCACAGGGAGGGAGATATACCTTTCTAAGTCACACCTCAAGCGACCTGCCACCCTCAACCAGGCCCAACCTCCCATCAGGAAGTCAGCCATATTGCTCCTTTGGTCCAGTTCTTTTCCCAAAACCCTGCCTATGAGTGCATGAGGCCCTTGGTGGTTCTTGATAATGAACTGTAACAGGCTACTTTTATAAAATACAGATTTCTCCTTTTCCTCTATGGAATCAAAAACCTCAAGGGTAAGACCTAAGTATTTATAAGACCCAAGTTCCCAATGTAACTTAAATGAAGGTTTACAGACAATGTTTTGCAATCCCTGCACTACATGATTTCTAAGTTCTCTTTCAACTCTAACATTCTTTGATGAATTGAGATTCTCAATCTTTGGGTTTTATCAAAGTTTGATATATCAATATGAAATGTTTTGAAGAATTTTCTGCTTTTTATAAGAAACTTTGAGAAAGATTTATCATTTGGAATATATCATACATTAATTTATGCTAGAAAAATCTGTAGAAGACACTAACATGTTATAAATATACATCTATATATTAATACTTTTTCATAAAAAAGAGGTCCTTGGATTTTTCATAGTAAAGCACTTTTTATAGAGCAGTAGTTTTTAATCTTTTTGATCTTAGAGAAGCTTAACAGTCTAAAATTACTGAGGAAGGCAAATAACTTTTGTTTATGTGTGTTTTCTATCTATTTTGTATGCCATATAACAAGCTAAACTGGTAACTTAAAATTTTATGACATTAATAACAATAAAAATCCATTAATGTTAACAGTGATTTTTATTTTCTTTGACTTTTCATTTGATTAGTATTTCTTTATTTTATTTTTTATTAGTACATGTTTGCAATACAGGCAGTTTACAGTATTTTGAGGAATGGGTACATGTACATAATACAGCTTGATTCTTCTTCTTAATCTCCTCCCCTTCACTCTGCCTCCCTCCCTCCCTCCCTCCTTCTCCTATAAATCTCCTTTTCCCATTTTTCTTCTTGTTAATATTATTACCCTTATCTTATGTTTAAAACATATAATGTTTAAGAAGCCTGTATATCCATCAACAAATGATTAGATAAATAAAATATTATATATATATATATATAGTAGTATTCATATATATTTATATTGGAATACTACTTGGCTATTTTTTTTCAGAACTGGGGGGATCGAACTCAGGACCTTGGGCTTGTGAGGCAGGCACGGCTCCACTGAGCTAAAGCTCCAGCCTACTACTTGGCTATTTAAAAAAAGACAAATTTAAGATATGTGTAGAAAACTGGATGGATCTGGAAAGTATAATGTGGAGTAAAAACAACAATGTTTTGATAAAAGTATTAGAAATTGTGGCCTTGTTTTACATTTTTTCAAGTGTTTTTAATGTCTAGATTAATAGAAGAGAGATTTTCATACATAGTTTTGCATTCAATATGTTACAATGTATTGTGCTTATTGAAATGTATGAGGCAAATACAACAAGATATATATATATATATATATATATATATATATATTGGAAAATTAAGGAATAGTTCATAGAATTTTCATATATTTGTGTATATTTTCTGTTGACTGTATACCAAAATTAGATAAATTGTAGTTCAAGGTTACATTACCATTGAAAATAAGTTCATAACAAAGAAAGGTTTATTCTGTTAAATGAAAATCCAATGTTATATTTTGCATCTTGTTTGCTGATGATATGACTATTCCTTTTACAATAGCATCCAAAAAAATGAAATATCTAGGAATCAATCTAAGAAAGGAAGCAAAAGACCTCTACACTGAAAATTACAGCACCCTGCAAAAGGAGATTGAGGAGGATATAAGAAAATGGAAAGACATCTTTTGTTCCTGGGGTAGGAAGAATCAATATAGTGAAAATGGCCATACTTCCAAAACTACTATGTAGATACAATGCAATGCCAATTGAAATTCCAAGAATATACTTCAGAGAGCTAGAGAAAAAAATCCAAAAATTCATTTGGAACCAGAAGACACATAGAATAGCAAAAGCAATTCTAGGCAACAGAGACATGGCTGGGGGTATCACAATCCCCAACTTGAAGCTATACCACAAAGCTACTATGATTAAAACAGCATGGTACTGGCAAAGAAACAGACCCGAGGATCAGTGGAATAGATTAGAAGATGCAGAAACAACTCCAGACATACTCAGCCACCTCATCTTTGACAAAGGAGCCAACCACCCTCATTGGAGGAAAGATAGCCTATTTAATAAATGGTGTTGGAAAAACTGGATTTCAACCTGTCAGAGATTAAAACCAGACCTATATCTATAACCATGCACTAAAGTAAAATCTAACTGGATTAAAGATCTAAATATTAAGACAGAAACACTAAACTTGCTGGAAGATGTTAGGTAGAACCCTTGAAGATACTGGCATAGGAAAAGACTTTATGAACAAAACTTCAGTAGCACTGGAACTAGCAGAAAGAATCAACAACTTGAATCTCATCTTATTAAAAAGCTTCTGCACTGCAAGACAAACCACCAACAGAGCTAACAGACAAGCTATAACGTGGGAAAAAATTTTTAGCAGCTGGAACTCAAAGGGCTACTATCTAGAATATATGAAGAACTGAAAAAAATCAGACCCTCCAAATTCAAAGACCCAATTCAAAAATGGACATCTGAAATGAAGAGACATTTCTCAGACAAAGAAGTAAAAGCAGCAAATAAACATATGAAAAAATGTTCAACATCACTGGTCATTTGAGAGATGCAGATGAAAACAACACTGAGATTCCATCTCACCCCAGAAAGAATGGCTAGTATCAAGAAATCAACCAATAGCAAATGCTGGCGGGGGTGGGGAGAGAAAGGAACCCTTCTCCATTGTTGGTGGGAGTGTAGAGTGGTGCAACCACTATGGAAATCAGTATGGAGATACCTCAAAGAACTAGGGCTAGAGGTTCCATTTGACCCAGCTATTCCCCTGCTGGGTATCTTCCCCAAAGAATTAAAAGAGCCATACCACAGAGATATATGTGTACCCATGTTTATTGCAGCACAGTTTGTAAAAGCTAAAGCTTGGAGGCAGCCCAAGTGCCCATCAACTGGAAACTGGATAAAGAAAATGTGGTTTTTTTTATAAAATGGAGTACTACCCATCCATAAAGAATGAGAAACTAGAGTGATTTATAGCTAAATGGATGCATATTGAGGCCATACTCTTAAGTGAAATAAATAAGACACACATGTGTAAATAATGAATAGTTTCTCCAGTGTGAGAAACTGAGTGTAAATAAGGATTAAAAGGATTAATAACTAATAATTGATACTTTGGAATAGGAAAAGGTCCAAAGGGGTAGTGGTGGTGGGAGGAGATGGGGAAAGGAAAGAATGGAAATGAAAAATTATGAGAAAAGAAAAAAAATGGAAATGAATTATGTAAATAAGGAAGGGTGGAGGGGTGAAGGGTGCACAGGTAATGGGGAAAAAATAAGAACCAAGATACATCATGTACAGGTAAAAGCACCCAATGATAAATGTAAACAAATTGTATACCTAAAATGTACCAATAAAAGAATTTAAGCAAAAAGAAAAAACTAACTCAGTTTTGTTGATATTTTCTACTCTCTGCTTGTTCTGTTTCATTTTTTTCTGTTCTGATGTATTGTTTTCTTCTTTTTGTTAATTTTATTAATAATTTGTCCTTTTTCATATTTCTTGAGATATAAATTGGGTTGTTTTGAGTTTTTCTCTTTTAATTTAAACATATGTCACTATGAATTTCCCTCTTAGTATTGCTTTTTTTGTTCCATAAATTCTGGAACATTTTGCTTTCATTTTCAATTACCTCAGTATATAAAAAATATTACCATTACAGTATTTCTTCATTGACCCATTTGTTGTTTAGTGCTGTGCTGTATATTTGCCAGATATATGTGGTTTTTAATGTGCATTTGTCTGCTGGCCAATGAAACCGGGCATTTTTTCACAACCTTACTGACCGTTCATATACTGTCTTACAAGTGCCCACTGAAATATTTTTCTTATTGATTACTTACATTTTCTGTGTCAATGAATAGGGATACTCTGTGTATTTGTGTTTGTGTATCCTGTATAACAATTTTTGTTGGTTCAATCTAACTTTTTGATTTTGTTAGTAAAAAATTGTTTCAAATATCCTTTTTCTATTTTTATAGGATCTGTATTTATACTCCAGTTTTTATCCTTTATTTTATTTTGGTTTAACTATTTATTCTTCCCTGAATCAGTGAGATTTGTCTATTTCACCAATTAGTCAATTTAAAGATAAAAATGTGAATATGCTGATCTTCTTTATTGTATCAATGATCTTTTTTTCTTTAAATAATAATGTTATCTCTATTATTTTTTCCTTCTTTTTTTAGTGACATTGTTATTGACAAATTGTTTTCTTAGATATATTGAGGAACAATTAACAAACATTATGTATTCAAGGTGTTCAACTAATGTCCTGACATTTGTAAATACTGGGGAAGGATCAAGCCAATCTAATTAGCATATTCATTGCCTCACACAGTTATCATTTCCTTTATGCGTTTGAGAGAATGAACATTTAAAATATACCATCTTGGCAAATTTCAAATATATATACAGCATTGTTAACTTTAATCACCATACTAGTTTTAGATTAAATGTAAAATACTTCCCAAGGAAGGTGATTGGATCATGGGTGGGTAGAGAGGGTATGATCCTTGGTGGACTGATATGTTGATGAGTTCAGTAGTTTATGTGCTGACAGGAGGCAGGTCATGGTTAGAAGAGGTGGTTTAGGAGATGTGACCTGGAAGTGTTATTCGTGGCCCCAGCTCCCCCTCTCTCTATCTCTATTTCTGACTGCCAAGGAATGAATGGTCTTCTTGTGGCATGCCATTTTTGCCTTCAAGGCAAACAACGATAGACTAAATCTTCTGAAATATGAGGACAAGGGCCGGGGATTTAGCTCAGTGGCACCGCGGCTGCCTTGCGAGCACAAGGTCCTGAGTTTAATCCCCATACAAAAAAAAAAAAATGAGCACAAATAAACTTCTCCTCTTTTAAGTTGCAGGTGTCTATTTTTTTTCCCAGAGAAAGAAAGTGGCTAGTGCAATACTGTATGTTAGATAATCACAATTTATTCTTTCAAAACTGAAACTGTGTTCTCTTAACCAAAATCTTCCAATTTCCTTTTTCTGTAGTAACCACTATTCTACTATGTTTCTTGTTTAGATTCCTTTAAATTCCACACATAGTGCACATACAGTGTTATTTCATTTAGCAAAGAATGGTAAATTTCTTCCATGTTGCAAATATGACAAGATTAGCTAATTTTTCATGGAGTAATACATGCCATCGTACCTAATAATCATATTTTCTTTATTCTTCTACTGGTGGACATTCTGGTCATTGGAAATTATGATAAAATCTTCAGTAAACAATAGAGTATATAATTTACAGATAATAATTTTAATTTTTTGTATATATCCAAAGTAGGATTACTACATCAAATGAAAACTTTATTTTGTAATATTCAAAGAACTTTCACACTGTTTTTCAAAAACTATGGATATTTCCATTCCCATAATAATTGCTTCCCTTTGTCAACATCCTCTCCAAAACTTGCTATGCTTTGATTTTTTCAAAAATAGACTCCCTGAGAGATATAAGGAGATATCTTATTGTGGTTTTGATTTGCATTTCCTTGCTGTTTAGTGACATCCTTTCCATATAACTGTGGATAACTACTATGTTATTAAAGAAATACATATTCAAGTTTCTGCTCATTATTTTTTCTAAGCCAAATTTCATTCAAATTGAAATGTTAAAAACTTCATAACTTTTATTTGATAAATAATAATTATATTTCATGAGATATAATATCATATTTTGATATATACACATATAATAGAATAATTATGTCAAACTAATAAACATAACTATCACATCACAGAGTTGTTATTTCTGCTGAGAATATTTAAAATCTATCCTTTAAATAATTCTGAAATGCACTGTACATTATTTTTAAATTGTATTTTATTAGTACATGTTTACACTGCATGAAGTTTACATTCATCTGAAAGAGTTGATATATGTACACAGCATATCTTGATTTTTTAAATTCTCCTTCCCCTTTCCATGCACATCACTGCCTTCATCTCTACATCCCTTTTCCTCATTTTCATTATTATTGTTATTATGTTTATTATTATTTACTATATATGATGTTTACCTTCGTTGTGGGTATTGGATAGATGTACATGACACATCTTAAAACTTTTTACTTCCCCTTCCTCTCCCCCTGCCCTTGCTCTTGATCTCTTGGACCCTTTTCACTTGCAAAAGATTTACCTCCCTTTTATCTCCTATCAATCCTTTATTTTGCTCTTTATTTACACTTTACCTTATTCAAATGAGAGATACCATATGATATTTAAGCTTGTGTGTCTGATTTATTTCATTTAACATTATATTTTTCAGGGGTATTGATTTTCTGGGTCTCAAATTTAGCCTTCCTTATAGCTGAGTAGTAGTCCATCATGTAGAGATATTACATTTTTTTAATTGATTCATCTGTTATGAACACACAGGCTGATTTCAAGATTTAGTTATTCTTAATCATGCTGCTATAAACATTGGTATGCATGTATTATTGTGATATGATGTCTTTATCTCTTTTGGGAAGACATCTAGGAGAGTAGTTGAATCAAATAAAATTTATATTTTTAATTCTTTAAGAAATTTCCATACCTATTTCCATAATGGTTGCACTACATTGCATTCCCACTAACAATGTAGGAGGGTTTCCTTTTTCACTCCAGCCATACCAGTATTTGTTATTTGATTTCTTCATGATTGGCATTCCTTTCAGCTTAAAATGAAATTGTAGTGTTGTTTTAATTTGAATTTCTCTAATGGCCAGAGATTTTGAACATATTTTCATATTTATTGGCCATCTGTACTTCCCCTTCTGAGGAGTGTCTATTCATTTAATTAACCATTTTGTAGTTAGGACTTTTATTCTGAGTGGTCTAATTTTTTCATTCCTTTGTATATTGTACATATTAATCCACTGTCTGAAGTACAGCAGGCCAATTTTTTCCCATTAAGTAGACTGTCTCTTCACTCTGCTGATTGTTTCATTTGCTGGGTATAAATTTTTTAATCTGAAACACTCTGATTTGTCGATTCTTGTGGTTTTTTGTGCAATTGGAGCACTGTTCAGAAAGTCCTTGCTTATGCCTATGTCTTCATATGTTTTACCTATTTTATCTTGCAGTAGGTGCAATGTTTCCATTTTAATGTTTAGATCTTTGCTCCATTATTGTTTAGTGAATGGTGAGAGATATGGGTCCAGCTTCAATCTTCTGCATATGAATAACCAGTTTTCCCAGCACCAATTGTAAAATAGGATATCTTCCCTCCAAGGTATGTTTTTGGCCCCTTTGTTGAAGATTAAGTAGCTGAATGTATGTGGGGATGTTTCTGTATCCTTTACTCTGATCCCTTGATCCACATATCTGTTGCTAATACCATACTGTTTTATTCACTGTTACTTTGGAATATAACTTGAATTCAGGTATTATAATGCCTTCTGCTTTGCTCTTGTTACCCAGGATTGCTTTTGTCATTCTAGGTCTCTTCTGGTTCCATGGAAATCTCAGGGTTGTTTTCTCTAGTTAAATGTGAAATTCTATAAGTATTTGTACTGCAATCACATTAAATTTGTGTATCAAGAACTATGGTCATTTGGGTAGCATTGGTTCTGCCTATCCAGGAACAGGGTACATTTTTCCATTTTTTGATATCCTCTTCAATCTCTTTGTCAGGGTACTATAATTTTCATTGTAGAAGTCTTTCAATTCCTTGTTTAGGTTATTTCATAGGTACAATCTAACCTTGGATTTCGAGTAACTGTGTGTTCCACAAGACAGACAAGCATTTCTAAGAAATTGTAACTTGATAAAGGACCAATATCTTGCAATGAGATGAGTATGTCATGCCAAACATCACACGATCACAAATGGTTCTTCTTTCACTCACTACTTTGACATACAAGTGCTTTGGATTACAAGCAAAACAACCTATTCTCACAAACCAAGGTTTTACTGTATTTAAATTCTCTTGATGCTATTTTAAATGAAACTGTTTTCTTAATTTCTTTCTCCTTGAGATTATCATTGATATGCACAAATACTATTGATTTTTGTGTGTTGATTTTGTATCCAGGTACATTGCTAAAATTGGTTATTAATACTAAATTGTTTTCTGGAGTTCTTTGGGTTTTCTACATAGAGAATTATGCCATCTGCAAATAATAATAATTCAACTTTTTCCTTTACTATACTAATACCTTTCATTATTTTCTCTTCCCTGACCTCTCAAGCAAATATTTTGAGTACTATGTTGAACAGAAAGTGTGATATTGGACATCCTTGTATTGATTCTAAGTTTAGAGGGAAAGCTTTTAGTTTTTTCCTATTTAATGTGTTGTCCTTTGATTTGTCATAGATGACTTTTGTCAGATTCAAGTAAGGTCTTTCTATACCTATTTTCTTCTGGATTTTTATCATGAAGGAGTGTTGGATTTTTTCTAAAGCTCCATCCATACCTATTGATATGATCTTGTGATGTATTTTTCTTGCTTCTGTTTATGTGGTGTGTTACATTTATTCATTTCTGTATGTTGAACTATCCTTGAAACTCTGGGATGAAACCTATTTAATGATGATGTATGATTCTTTGGATGATGTATTTCGTCCTATTTGCCAATACCTTAATGGTGATTTTTTTATATATGTCACTAAGGAGTTTGGCCTGTAGTTGTTTTTTGTTTTTTGTTTGTTTGTTTGTTTTTTAGTTGGGTCTTTGTCTAGTTTTGAAATCAGGCCAATGCTGGTTTCTACAATTGATTTTAGAACACTCCTTCTCTTTCAATTTCATTGACAAATTTGAGGAATATTGGTGTTATAATGTTGTTGCAGGTTTTGTGGAATTCAGCAGTGAATCTATCTCATCTTGGGGATTTTTTAGTTGGTAGGTTTTTTATTACAGCCTAATTTCATTGCTTTTTATTGGATTGTTCACAATATTCTGTCTTCTTGGATAGTTTTGGTAATTTGTATGTTTCTAGGAAACTGTCCATTACTTCAAGACTTTCCAGTTAGTTGGAATGTAATTTATCACAGTAGTTGCTGTCTTTTAGATTTCAGGGGAGTCCATTGTGATTTTACCTTTTCCATTTCTAATTACTTTGGTGTTTTTTTCATTTGGTAAGGTTGGCTAGGTTTATCCATTTTGCTTATTTTTTCAAAGAACCAGCGATTCAAATCATCAATTCTTTTTATTGATTTTTTTTTAGTCTAACTTCAGCTTTTGTCTTTGTTTTTTCCCTCCTTACTTTTGGTTTGGGCTTGGATTGATTTTGTTTTTTCACATATATCGATCTTCCTCATTTCTTAGTTATTTGAGATTACTCTGTTTTTCTAATGTGAGTGTTTATTGCAATAAGCTTCTGTCTTAGGACAATGTTCTGAGTGACTTGACTGGCACCCTGGAGTGCTAGATGGGTGCAGAGTGGAATTGGTCTACAGGCAGGTGACTCAACTGGAAATCAGGCTTGTAGGTCTGGTACTGGGTAGTTAGGTTGCACTTGCCTGTGATAGAGTGGGTGAGCAGGCAAGTAGGGCAAGTGTAAATTGGAGTGGGTGCACCGACCTGTGACTCTGTGGGGAAGTGGCTTCGCAAGGCAAGATGCTGAACTGGCTATGCATATGCTCTGGTGAGTTGGTGGGTGGGTTAGTGAGCCAGCCTGACTTTGAATAGAGTGGTCTAGGGTACCATTCTCCTATTTATCCTCTCTCTGCCCTGAGTCTGGGGGGGGGGGTGATCCTTTTTCCATTTTAAGAGCTGGAGAGGCCACTACAAGAATACAGCTTTCCCCAGTGTTTGGAAGTGCAGTGTTAAAGGGAGAGGCTGGTGAACACAAAGAGTTTAGACTCAGCAGCCCTACTTTGGTTTCTCAGACTGTTTGCCACACTTTCAAAATGTTTGCTCCAAGGAGGAGTGGGCCTGTGGGCAGGTGGACCAGACATGGTAGCTCCACTTTCCCTTTTCAACTGTCCATTTCTTTTGTTTGCCCTAAGTATATCGTCTTTTCTATTAATTTTCTGCTTCAGGATGAAAGTCCCTCCCCCACTTCAGAATGTGTGCTTTCTCAGAGAATCTTCTTTGAGTCTCCCGAACATAACTCCTCCTTTAGTCAGCCATGTTGGATCCTACCACAGTACATTATTTACTATGGTCTTTTGCCCATTTTTAATTTGGTTATTTCTTCTTTGCATTATTAAGTTTTATGAGTTCCTTATAAATTCTAGCCTTTTATCTTTTATTGGATATATAATTTTCAGATACTCTCTTCTATCCCATGGTTTGTCTTTCTAATTAACTGTTCTCTTTTTCTGTGCAGAATCTTTTAAATTTGAAGTAATATCATTTATCTATTTTTGTTTCTGTAGCCTGTGCTTTTAGTGTCCTACCAAAAAAAAATCCACATTGCTGAGAACAATGTCCAGTTGGTACCCTATGTTTTTGAGTTAATTAACGTGTTTTGGGATGTAAGGATCAATATTTTTCTAAGGGTCAATATTATACGCATATGTGTTGGTTACAGTGTTAAGTTTAGTTTGGGCATGTGGTGGTGGCATCTCTGGGGAATGTATATATATATATGACAGTGCTAGAACTGCGGGAGGGAAGTCCAGTACTACTAGCTCCAGAAGTACAACAACATGATGGCTGACCAGGGCAAATAGATAGGGCCTGTCTCAGTGGAGATTGCAGTTCCCTTGGTGGCAGTCTCAGGTCTTCCTGCTCTTTCTCCCATGTTTGGGACTCATGGTGGAGGGTTTTCCCTTGGTATAGAGGTCCTATATACAAGCTCATGGGACAGGGTGAAATAGGTAAAATATTTTCTACCCTTTTCATCTAGTATTTTTCTGCCACTTTTTAATTGTACCCCAGAGCTTTCCCGGAACTCTTCTCATCTGTGGATACTTGTTACTTCTGTGAGGACACAAGGGTTGGGACCTTCTACTCTGACTTCTGTCTGATGTCTGTTCTTTCATTTACTACTGAAGATTTAAACTAGATTCATATGCTATCACTTTTCAACATTTCATCTTCTCTAATATATGCATTTAAAGTGAAACATTTCCCTCTATGGTTCACTTTAGATGATTCTCAGAAAAAGATTTTTTTGTCATTCAGTTCAAATATTTTCTGGTTTCCATTTTGATCATATATATATATATATTTATATATATATATATATATTTACACATATGTTGGTTTTTTAGGGTGTGTGCATGCATGCCTCTGTGTGTGCATGTGTATCAAACCTAGTGCGTTTCACAGGCTATGCAAGTGATCTACCACTGAGTTATATACCTCTAAACCTAGGTGGGTTTTTTGAAGTATAGAAAATAATAAGGTTTTGCTTCAGATGATAATTTGAACTTTTTCTTTAAGTAGTGAAGTTAAGCCTATTCACAATTATTGATCGGACTGAAATGTTTCCTTTCAATTCTCTTGCATAAATTTATAATATCAGTATTATGTGTATCAAATGTATTTCTCAAAATGAAATGTTTCTTTACTCTTTATTTTTAAGGTCTATTTTGGTATTAAGAACAGTTTTGTTGTGCATGTTCTAAGTGCAAAATTAATACACTTACATTTTTCATGTCTTTGATCTCCCACTTTCTTATTTATTTTCCCATCTGTTTTTAATAATATGTTGTTCTTTAATTTTTCCCACTGCTTCTACAGTGCTCGACATTTTTGTAGATTCTATGGGTTCTCCTATGTGGATAATCATGCAGTATATTCTCAGGGTTACTTTTGTTTTATTCTTTCCAACATATATGCTTTTTATTTCTTTTTCTTGCTTCTTTGTACTGGTTAGGAGTAGGAGTACTTTGTCTTTTTCTGAATTTAAGGAGAAAATAACCAGTATTTTACTATTAAGTGTATAATTTTATAGTACAACATTGTGTTAAATAGTAGTATTAGTGCTTTAAAAGTTAAGAAGTTAAATTGTAATCTTTTAACATTAATTGACACCTTTAAATTTAATTGATGGTTAAATTTGTCAGATGTCTGTTATGCATCTACTATTATGGTCACATAATATATAATTATGAGTATATGAACTTTATTGATTTTATAATTCTGAAGCAGCTTTGCTTTCATAGAATAAACTTTATATTGTCACAGTAGAATTTCCTTCTTATAAATTACTAAATTTAATTTTCTAATATTTTAAAAACATTCATATCTATGTTCATGATACACATTAATCTTCAGTTTTTACTTTTCTTTTTATGCTCTTTGGTATCAGAATAACTTGGTAATTTAAAATAAATTTTAATGTATTTCTACTTCTATTTCTTGAAATATACTGTGTAGAAGTAATAGTAGTTCTATTTTGTTAAAATTAAGTAGTGAAATTGTTTCATTATGATATTTTCTTTGTTGAAAGGATTTATGCAAAATGAACTCAACTTTTTTTGGGGGGGGGTACCAGGGATCTAACTCGGGTCCTTGTGCTTACGCAGCGGGCGGCAAAACCACTGAGCTAAATCCCCAGCCCTGAACTCAACTTATTTAAGAGGTATGAAATGATTTGTGATTGTCTACTTCTTCTTAAGTGAGTTTTGGTAATTTGTGTCTTCCAAGCAATTAAAACATTTTATAGAAGTTGTCAAGTTTGAGGGCATACAGTTATTCTTCATATTATCTTACTATTGTTCCTTATATTGATAAGTTTTGCATTCTCCCATTTTTCTTGATCAAACTAAATAGAAGTTCAATAATATTATTGATCTTTTCAAGAAGCAGTTTCTGGTTTCATTGATTTTTTGTAATTTTTCTCACTTTACTTTTCTGCTCTTAACCTTATTATTGTTTACCTATTCCTTGGTTTGGCTGAATTTTGCTCTTGATTTTCAAGTTTAAGAAGGAAGCTGAGATTACTGATTTCTTTTCCATTTTCTAAATTTCAACCTATAAATTTGAAAGCAATAGAGACTAATGAGAAATTACATACAAAAGAGCATATTGAAGTTAGACAGCAAAGTTCTTATCAGGGTCAAATACTTGAAAACGCTCTTTCTTATGTATCTTTGGTTGTATTGTCCTGGCTGCCTTACCTTTTCATTGTTATTTGGACTTTGGGGAAAGAGTCAGATGTTTCATGGTTTCAGCTCTGGTGAATAAGATGATGAAGACACACCATGCTTTTTGGCAAGACTGTCTTTCTGGTGGATGGTACTTCATAGCAGCATTCACTATATTTTATCACACCTCATAAAGACACTCAAGAAAGAGAGCTTTCAGAGCTGCTTAAGAAAGTGACAAGAATGATGGGATAAGTGTTCAAAACAAAGGAGGTATTTTGAGGGATGTGTTTTTTACTGTAGTAATTTTCAAAATTTAAACATTAACTCTCTATTTTGATCACACCATTTATATACATGTAAGGAAATGTCAAAGTGAAATACATTCGTTTGGGCCGGGGATTTAGCTTAGTGATTCTGCCACCTGCCTCGCAAGTGCAAGGACACGAGTTCAATCTCCTGTACCAAAAAAAAAAAAAAGAAATACATTCGTTTGTGCAGTTATTATAATTGAATAAATATCCTATAGTATATAAATTAGAGATTCATTTATATTTAAGGTCACATATATTGGCTGCAAATGAAAGCCTAGAAAAAAATCATTGCATGCAAATAGAAACCAAACACAAGAGGTAATCAAACCTATAATAGACAAATCAGACTTTAAGTCCAAGTTTATCAAAAGAGACCAGGAAACATTATAAAATTATGAAAATACAAAGTCCTGAGAGAGATATAACATATATGTGTCATTCATATATTATATATATGCATATATATATATCCCACATCAAAGTATTCAAAAATGTGAAGCAAATATTGACAAAATGAAGGAGAAATAGACATTGGTAAATAATAATCATACATAGTGTATATAATCATACATATCTGCATCCAATTCAGAGCACCAAAATATATAAAGCAAACATAGACAGATTGAAAGAAATAGACATTTACAGATGATAGGACATTTCATATCCCACTTTCACTAACAGAATATCCATATAGAAGATCAGCAAGATAATGTAAGACTTGAGCAATGATATTGACCAAATAGATATAATAAGTATATATAGAACTATTTACCTAACAGAACCAGAGTACACATTCTTCTGAAGAACACATAGAATATTCTGCAGGATAGACCACATGTTCAGCCACAAAGCAAGCCTCAACAAATTTAGGAATTCTGAAATCATACCATCTTTAAGTAAAAATCATAGAAGACTGAAATAAAACCAGAAATAAAAGATAAGACATTAAAAGTCATGCCACTGAAATAGAGGGTTATAAGACACTATTATGAACAAATATATGCTAAAATTTGGATAATCTGAAAGAAATGAATAAATTCTTAGAAATACAAAAGTTGCCAAGACTGAATCTTCAGAAATAAAAAAACATGAACATACTTATAACTAGTACAAAAATTAAACCAGTAGTCAAAACTTTCCAACAAAAAAAAGCCCAGGACCAGATGGCTCCACTAGGTTATTACACCAAACATTTACAGAAGAATTAACACCAATTCTCAAACTTTCAAAGAATCAAAGAAGAGGAAAAACTTCCAAGCTTTTATTTTTTTTCCTTGTAATAAGGATTACTCTGATACCAAAGTTAGGAAAAGATTCTACAGGAAAAGAAAACACCATGCCAACATCCATGGTGTGTACAGATGGGGGAAAAAATCAACAAAATACTGGCAAAGTAATTCAACAGCACATAACTGATTCTACCCCATGATGAAGTGGGATTTACCCATGGAATACCTAGATTCAATTAACCAAAATTAATCAATGTAGGGGTAAATTTCTAGTTACATATGACCTACCAAACCTGAAACAAGAGATCTTAAAAAGCAAAGAAATTGAAGCAACAATAAAAATTCTCTTGAAAAAGAAAACAATAGGACCAGAAACGTCCATGTCTGAATTTTACCAAATTTTTAAAGAAAAACAAACACCAAAGAATGCTTTCAAACTAAATCTATGAGGCCCATCATTCCGATACCAAAACCAAAGAAGAACACAACAAAAAAAAAGAAAAGGAAAAAAGAAAACAAAACTATAGGCCAATAACCTTGATGAACATAAATACAAAAAGCCTTAATTAAATAGACACAGCATTCAACAAGTTAGTTTCATTCCAGGGATGGAAGGATAGTTCAACATACACTGATCAATAAATGTAATACAATACAGAAAGAGAAACCAGGATAAAATCACATGATCTTCTCAACTGACATAGAAATAATACTCTGACAAAATGTATTATCCATTCATGATAAAAGTCTTGAGGAAACTAGGTATTGAAAGATCATTATTGAATATAATAAAAACCATATATAACAAACTTACAGGCAACATCATCCTGAATGGGGAAAATGGAAATTGTTTTCTCTAAAATCAGAAATTAAGTAATTATTCCTGCTACTCTTACTCAATACAGTTTTTGAAATTTTAGCTACAAAAATTAGGGAAAAAAACTAAAAGGGATACAAATAGGAAAGGAAGAAGTCAATTTTTCTTTTTTTGCAGGTGACATGATTCTATACTTAGAAGAATTGAAAGACTCTGCAAAAAGATTTTAGAGCAGATAAATGAATAAACAGTATAGCAGGATATAAAATGAGCATTAAGTAATTAATAGATTTACCACACACCAATAGGGGTCTAGCTGAGAAAGAAATGAGGAAAATAATTCAATTCACAGCATCTTCAATTTAAATATAATACCTAGAAAGCAATGTAACTAAGGATGTGAAAGACCTCTACCATAAAATTTTCAGAACATTAAAGAAAGAAATTGGACACACTAGATAATGGAGATAATTTTCCTTTATTCTCTTGGGAGATACTTCCTATTTTTGCGGATTGACAAAATTAATATTGTCCAAATGTCCATATTACCAAAAGTGATCTGCAGATTGAATGCCATCCCCACCAAAACACTAATGACATTCTTCACAGAATTAGGGAAAATAATCCTAAAATTCATATTGAAATACAAAAGACCCAAAATAGACAAAGCAATCCTAAGTGAAGATGGCAGGGCTGAAGACATCACAACATCCACTTTCAAATCATACTACAAAGTCATACTAACAAAAATGTGGAATCGGCACAAAAATGGACACATAGACTAATGGAACAGAGTAGAGGAAACAGAAATCCACACAACCTCAGCCAACTGATTCTGGACAAAGGAGCAAAAAATATATGTTGGAGAAAGGACAAAATCTTTAACAAGTAGACCTAGGAAGTTGGATATCCACTTATAGACAATTTAAACTAGATATTTCTCCCTCACCCTGTACAATAATTAATTTAAAATGGATCAAAGAACAAGGTAAAATACCTGAAATGTTAAAACAGATAAAAGAAAACAAGGGGAAATATTTGAACACATAGACTCAGCCAAAGATTTCCTAGCCAGGACTCCAATGGCACAGGAAATAATAAAAGAGTGAGACTACATTAAATTTAAATTTTTCTCGCACCAACAGAAACAACAAACCAAGTGAAAAGACAGCCCACAAAATGAGAGAAAATCTTTACCAGTTAATCTTCCAATAGAAGATTACTATCTAGAATATATGAAGAACTAAAAAAAACTTAGCACCAAATATCAAATAACTCAATCAATAAGTGGGCCAATGAATTGAACAGATACTTCCCAAAAGAAGAAATGGCCAATAAATACATGAAAATATATTCAATATCTTTAGATAGTAAAAAAAATGCAAATTAAAAACTACCTTGAGATTCCATTTCATCCCAGTCAGAATGACTTTCATTAAGTGTAGAAAAATCAATAAATGCTGGTGAAGATACAGGGGATGAGGGTTTGGAAAAGGTCCCTTCTGCACTGCTGGTAGAAATATAAATTTGCACAGCCACTATAGAAGTCAGTATGGAGGTTTCTCAAAAAACTAATACAGAGTTACCATTTGAACAAGCTATACCACTCTAGTGGACACCTAAAGTAATTAAAATCAGCATACTACCAGGACACTTGCATACCCGTTTTTATGGTGGCACAATTCACAATAGCTAAGAAATGGAAAAACACTCATGTGGATAAATACATAAAAATGTGATATGCATACACAATGGAGTATTATTTAGCCTAAAGGAAGAACAAAATTCTGCAGTGTAAGAAAATAGCTGGTTCTAGAGACTAACATATTGAGTGAAATGAGCCAGGCTCAGAAAGACAAGTATCGCAAGTTCTTGCTAATATGTGGAGTCCAGAAAAGATGACAAAAAAAAGCAGAAGGCAGACTATTATTACATAGAAGGAAGGAAATAAGAGGTAAGAGGAGTGGATATACAGATGAGTAATAAGAGAGATGGATGTGAGCAAAATATATTACTGCATACACATTGAAACCCATTCTAAAAATGTTTACATATGGGGGAAGGCAAGGGAAATGACAGTGGGGTGAAAATAACCAAAGAATGTTATGTACATGTATGAATTCTCCAAAATGAAACTCATTAATCTGTATAATCAATAAAAGTGTAAAAGAAAAATTAATCATTGTGATACAACACATTAATAGAATGATAAAAGATTAATGATCATTTCATTACATGCAGAAAAAGCATGTGACAAAATTAATCAATATTTCAAGATAAAAACATTTGAGTTAACATCCCAATTGCCCATCGACTGCAGACTCAATAAAGATGTGGTCTTTTTATAAAATGGAGTACTACTCAACCATAAAGAATGAGAAACTAGAGACATTTATAGCTAAATGGATGCACGTTGAGGCCATACTCAAGTAAAATAAATAGGACACACATGTGTAAATACCAAATAGTTTCTCTGGTGTAAGAAACTGAAAGTGTAAATAAGGATCAAAATTTATAATTGATAATTTGAAATAGGAAGAAAAGGTTGGAAGGGGAAGTGGCAGGGGTAGGGAAAAGGAAAGAAGGGAAAAGAATAAATAGGAGAAAATGAAAAAACAGAAATAAAGTCTTTGTAAATAGGGAGGGGTGGAAGTGTTGAAGGGAGGGCAGGAGAATGGGGAAATAAATAAGAACAAAGATATACCATAGAAAGGTACAAATTCCCAATGATGATTGTCATCCTATTGTATACCTAAAATATACCAAAAAACTTAATGAATAAAAAAAAGACATTTGAGTTGGGAATGTAGATCAGTGGTAGAGTGATTGCCTACTATGTGTGAGGCCCTGAGTTTCATTCCCAGAACCACCAAATGAAAAAAAAAATCAACAACCTAAAGACAAAAAATTACCACAAAAGAATAAAGATCAAATAATGAAAACCCATTACTAACATTATAACCAATGGTGAATATGAAAAATTTTTCTCTATAAGATCAGAAACCAGGCAGATATGCCCAATCTTGCCATGTGTATTCAACATCATATTTAAACTCCGGAAAATAATGAGGAAAGAAAAAAGACACCCAAGTTGGAAAAGTAGAATTAAAATTATTTCTGTTTTCAGAGAACATGATTCTATACGTAAAAAACCCTAAAGATTACATACAAACAAACACACACATGCAACAACTCTGGGTACAAACAAATTCAGAAAATTGAAGGATTCAAAATCAGTTAAGAAAAATCAATTGTGTTTCTATACATGTACATCATCCAGTCTTCAAAGAAAATTAGGAAAGCAGTAACCATCCACAATCACATCAAAAAGAATAAAATATTTCAGAAGAAAGTGAATCATGGAGTTAAAAGACATATACACTGAAAACTATAACATCACTGAATGAAATTAATAGAACCCAACTAATTGTAAAGACAGTATAAATTTATAGATTAGAAAACATAATATTGGTAAAATGCTTGTACTGCCCAAAGTGACCTACATACTCAATGCATAACCTATGAACATTCAATGTCATTTTTCTTTTAAAGAGAAAGGAGAAAAACAGTCAGAATAAACATAAAGAAAACCAGAATCTTCACACTCCCTGATTTCAAAACATGTTATAAAGCAACAGGCCAGGTGTGGTGGTGCATGCCTGTAATCCCAACATTAGGGAGGCAGAGGCCGGAGGACCGCTGTGAGTTCGAGGCTAGCCTGGGCTACATAGTGAGTTCAGGGCCAGCCTGAACTACCAAGTGAGACCCTGTCTCAAAAACAAACAAAAAAACAAACAAAAAGCAACAACTTCATGAGTGTGGTACTGATATTAAAAAAAAAGTGTAACAGAATAAAGATCTCAGAAATAAATCCATACACATATGCAGACAAATCACTTCAGACAAGGGCTCCAAGAATACATAATGGAGAAAGGAGAACATCTACAATGGTGCTTAGAAAATGGGATACCTACACTCAAAAAATAAAACTGGATTAGTATCTTTCATCACAGACAAAAATCAACTCAAAATGAATTAAACACTTGAATATAAAACCTGAAACTGTAAAACTTATAATGAAGACATTGGGAAATTTTTAGACATTGTATTTGCTGTGATTTTTTTGGATCTAACATAGAACCAAAAGTACAGACAACAAAAGCAGCAATAGATCAGCAAGACTATATCAAACTAAAAAGCCTCAGCACAGCAAATGGATCAGTTTAAAAAACAAATGCTAACCTACACAATGGGAGAAAACATTTGCCAACTATATCTCAAATACATGAATAATTGATATAACCCAATAGTGCAAAAATAAGCTCAATTAAAATGACCAAAGAATATAAATTTATATTTCTCAAAAAAGATATACAAATGGCCAATAATTTTATAACAAGATGCCAGCATTACTAATTATCAGAATAATGAAAATCATGACTATTATGAAATAGCACTCACACCTCTTAGTATGAGGATTATCAAAAGAAACATTAGATCTTTGTCATATGGTAGGGGAACTGAAAGAAAGAGGGAGAAGGGAGGGAGGAGAGGCAAAGTAAATTAATAAAAAGGGGGATGAAGATTGTGAAGTGCTATGTGCATGCACCAAATCACTACGAGGAATGTTATCATCATGTACTACACACACACACATATGTGTATCCATATATATATATCTCCATATATATATATCCATCTCCATATATCTCCATATATATATATATATCCATTCTCATATATCAGTTTCAATTGAAGCCATATATATATATATATATATATATATATATATATATATATCTCCAAGGATGCAGGGAGAGGGTGGGTGGTGAGCAGATTATAAAAATAATTGAGAAATGTCACGTACATGTACCAATTCCCCATGATTAATGTAATCGTAATATACAGTACTACAAACATGTACATAAAAATTTAAAAATATTTTAAAAACCAAAGACAAAGATGTAGAGAAATCAGAACCTCTGTGTATTATAAACATGAATGGAAAATGGCAAAACTGCTATGAAAATAGTGTGAAAACTTTTCAAATAATTAGCAATAAACTTCTTATATGGTCTGGCAATCCCATTTGTAGGCCTTTGTCCAATGTAATTAAAATCAGAATATTGAAAAAAAATATTTCCACTTTTTGTATTTATTCATCATTGTTCACAATAGCCAAGAGGTGGAAAGAATTTAAATGTCAATTACTTCATACATAAAGAAAATGTAGTATATACAAAATGTAATATTATTCAGTCATGAACAGGAAATTCTGTTATATGCTACAACGTGGATAAACCTAGAGGGAATTCTGTTATGTAAAATAACCCAGTCAAAGAAAAATAAATATTGCATGATTCTCCTTGTATGAGGCACCTAAATAATCACACACCACTTATATGAGACATCTAAATAGTCAAAGTGGAATGCTATTGCCAGAGTTTGACACACAAGGGAAATGGTGAGCTATTATTCAATGGGCATGAAGTTGCAGCCATGCAAAATAGAAAAGTTCTGAAGGTTTGTTATACAACGTTGAACTACATTTACCAACATTGTACAGTACAATGAAAATTTTGAGAGGGTAGATCTCATGTAATGTATTTTTATCACAAATTTATATACAGTGTTCATAATTCTATGGTGCATGTTATATACTACCTAACAATAGATGTGTAAAAGATGTTTCTAGGCTGTTATTCATTTCAAGATAATATTGTAATTTTAGTGAATGAATATGTTGAGCATACCAAAAAATCATATGTATGAAAGATGTTTTAAGACTGTGATATTTTGATTACAGTCAGGTAGCATTGCTTAAGAATGAATATTTTCATCACACTGTGGTACTTAGAATTCACTGTGTAAAGATGCATGTTTGAAGGATGTTCCTAGGAGTGTCACTTGTGCACGTTAATCAGGAAACTGGCATTTCAGTATTTCAGTAATTGACCATTTCAACACACTATGTTATGTGTAATTCAATATGTAAAGACTCATGTTTGAAGATATTTTTAGTACTGGTAGTTATTCTTTGCATCAGAGCAGTACTATTTTAGTGAATGAATGTGTTCACCATACTGTAGTGCATGTATGTGAAGAGACAGGTATAAGAGATGATTCTGACTGTTAGATTTGTACATGTGAATCAATAGTGTGTTTCTTTAGTGAAAGAATGTGCTCATGTCACTGTGGTGTGTACAATAGACTATGTAAACATACGTGTTTAAGTGATGTTTCTCTGTTAGTTATGCATGTGAATCAAGATACGTAGTGAAAAAAATCGCTGACCACATCACTGCTTTTTGGAATTTAGTATTCCCCCTGATCATGGTTATGCTTTCCATGGTTTCAGTTACTTGCAGTCAACCTTGTCCAAAATTACTAAAAGGAAATTTCCAGAAACAAATAATTCATAAGCTTTAAATTACATGCCATTCTGAATAGCATGATGAAATCTCATGCCATACTGCTCTGTCCTGTTTTGGGCACAAATCATCCCTTTTTCCAGCACTTGGTAGCTGTATCAGTTATCTAATTATTTGCCAAAGTATCACAGTGCCTGTCTTCAAGTAACCCTTTTTATTCTTAAAAATGGCATCACAGAGCAAGAGCAATGATGCTGGCAACTCAGATATGCCAAAAAGAAGTATAAATTGTTTCCTTTAATTGAGAGGTTGAAAATTCTCCACTCAATAAAGACAGGAAAAATCATACACTAAGATTGCTAAGATCTATGGTAAATTGTTATTAGTCTTGTCTAATTTATAAAGTGAATTTTATCGTATTCATCTACAGATAAAAATCATTGTACATACAGAGTGTAGTAATATCTGTATTCTAAGTTACTGTGTATCCTCTTTGGATAAGAAGGACTGTTATATACTATGTATATATACATATATAATAGAGACCACACAAAATAAATAATTCAAGTAAATATAAACATATTAGTGACCACAACATAAGATAGTGAATTAAACATGCCTATTAGAAAATAGTTTGTCAGCTTGCAAAGTTAAAGAAGAAAATCCAGCTGTCCATTTATCACAGTAGCAAATTTTAGAACCCAAGTATGCCTCAATAGAAGTGTGGCTATATACATTATTGCATATACTTTCAGTAGTTGTAAATAATGTATGTTACTTCTGAGTAACATTAAAATATTTCCAGATTAATAAAGCAAACTACAGAATAAGAAAAATAAGTATATGCATGTATACAAATTATTTGTTGCATGCAAATTCATGAAAAACTAGTAAGTATACATTTCTATGTGGATGGAAGAGAAATTGAGCAGTCAGGGACTTAGTATATTTCCTATTTAGTTTTGCATGGCTTTAATTTTTATGAAGAAAATAAATTCATGCACTAAAACCAAGAAATAGTTTAAACAGCAGTGCCACATTCTGTCCTCATAATTTTACAGAAGTGAATTCTTACACTTCAAATAATTAATTTTTCCAGACTAAATAATCCTTGTCTAGTAGATCTCTTTTCAAATCCCAGCCTAATGATAATTTGGTTTCTTCATTTATAGATGTCCTCTTTATTCCAAAATAATCATGAAGCAATGGGAAATGACTAGAAAAAATTCAGTTTAAAGGGAAGACATCATTAATACTTGTACTTGAGTAGTTGACCTAATACTATTTTCTATTTTTCCTTCTAAGAACAGGTTTCCATAACTAGTAGAGTTAATAGGAATAGATATGAACATTAGTCAAAGTTCTAGTGTTTAACGTTTTTGTCAGATGGGAATAAATAATGTTTTCTTTTTCTCATTCTTTTCCTTGAACATAGGTTAACAGAAACTGAGAAGTTGTTAAAACCTGAAATTTGCAGGTGTTCCCACCAAACTATTTTTATATTTGTGTTTTATGGAATCCAATGCCATAAAATAAACTCGTTATATTTTAAAGTGACATTTAATATATGTATACTTTTAAAAGACACATTGGAAATTGCAAGGATTTTTTTTTAGTAATGCAGTATATGAGCCTGGATAGTATAATCTTGTAAATGAAAAGGACATGTTGGGGATGGGTATAATTAGTGCATTGAGGTAAAGACAGATAATCCCTACTCCTTTATACCAAAAATATTTAATGTCTACCATGTCCAGGAGCCATTCTAAACAAGTATGGATGTGACTGTAATTGTCCTAAGATATAAAGGAGAGTGAACAGTAAAACACAAAATCAGTAATGAGAAACAGCAGAATCCAGTAGTTAAATCAGCAAGAAAATTGAATCATATTATAATATTTCATATTCTTATTATCAAAATTGTTAGAAGTCCATGTTTATTTTTATGATATTTTCTATTTTTATTGTAGCCACAGAATATCATGCAGTTGGAGATGTTTTGTAGTAATTTCTATATCTTGCAAAATAATTACCAGGGTCATGTGTAACTTTGAGAAAAGGTTGATCATGAAACTAAAAGATACCTCATTTTTGACACAAATACGATATGCAAGAAAAAATAGCACAAAGTTAATCTCGATTTGTGTGTTCATTTGAATAGAATTTTATTATTTTATTTATCAGATAATAACTGTAACGTTTGTGGAGCAAAATAGGATGTTTTAATACATATGAACACTGTATAATTATCAAATCAAGGCAACTGGCCTAAAAATCACCTCATGTATTTAACATATTTTGCATCGAAAGTAATCAAATCCTCTCACTACCGATTTTTAAGCATACATTATTGTTAACTATAGGCACCCTACCATTCAAGAGAATGACAGAATTTAGTATTCCTATCTGCTTGAAACTTTGTACCCATTAATCAACCTTTATCTTTTTCACCTCTTTCCCTTCCCCAGTCTCTGGTAGCCATTATTTTACTCTACCTCTATGAGGTCAGCTTTCTTAGATTACATATGTGAGATCATATTGTATTAAGTCAGGAACAGAAAAACAAATAGCACATTTTTATGTAGATATATTTTACTATTAGTTTCAATTCTTATATATATATGCATGAAAGCACATATATGAATAAATACCTATATATATACCCCCTTAATAATTTCTCTAAAAATATTGTTTATACTTTGATAAATCTGCTCGCATGTAGGTCCATGAAAAGTGATTATAATTTGAATTTTATTGGTATTATAGATATGTAGGAAAATATTATGGTGAAATTTTATAATTGTAGCAGACTTTGGAATTCATTTAGCTTACAGCTGCATCACTAACCAAGAAGGGTATCTTCAGAGGTATTCTTGAGGAATTACCTGCTTGACAAAGTGATCCTTGAAGTAATTCTGTCCTTGAAGTAATTCTAATTATTTGAATTCATTCTTTTTTTAAGATTAGAGTTTTCTCATTGTAATACCCATCTATGAATTTTAGTTTTTCATTACAAAAGAATCATTCTCAAAGTGAGGGAGTTATATTACATGGCCTCTACAAAATGATCCTGGGAAGAAAATAAGAACACACACATACTCAGGCAGGTCTCCACACATTTATGTGAAATTAAAAAATAAATAATCTCTTACTGAGGCTCTGTGCATGGCGTAGTGTTTAAGACGTTATTATTACACACAGTGTCTCTGAAATGAAAAGGAGACTTACTGGTCATAGGTATCCAATGAAATCTCTGATTAACATAGGTGATGACAAAACTATGTAGAGACTTCAATGGGCAAACAAGACAGAATGCAGATATTATAGAATTTCCTCAGAAAGGTCAGTAAATTAGCTACAAACAATCATGCCAACCTTGCAGAGGAAGAGTAATTTGTTTTCAAGAGTTGTCCAACTATATATGATTTGTAGCTTTGCAGTACATTTTATTTGTTTTAATTTATATTTTATTGATATATGTTTTCAATACATAAGAATTATATTCCTCACGGGGAGTTGGTATATGTACATAACACATCTCAATTCATTTTTCAGCCACTTCTACCCCTTTTCCTCCCGCACCTCCAACTCTTTGTCCCTTATTTTTGCAAAATTCTCTCTCCCTATTTCCTATTTATCTACCTTTTATTTTGCTTACTATTTTGAGTTTTCTCATATAACAGAAACCATGCCATAATTAAGCTTGTGCATCTGATTCATTTCGCATAAAATTATGGTCTCAAGGTATATCCATTTTCTTACAAAAGACTTGAATTTATCCTTCTTTATGGCAGAGTACTACTCCATCGTGTATAAATTGAACATTTTTCTTTACCAAGTCTTCTGTTGATGGACATGTAGGCCACTTTCAATATTTAAATATTATGAGTTGTGCTGCTATAAACATGGGCATGCCTGTATCATTGTAATATAATCTACTTAACCTTTTCAGGAAGATACCTAGAAGGGGGAATAGGTGGGTCAAATGAAATTTCTATTTTTAGGTTTTTGAGAAATCCCCATACTGATTTTCATAGTTAAACTACTTTACATTCCAACCAATAATGTGGAAGGGTTCTTTTTTCCCTGCAGTCTCACCAGCATTTGTTATTATTTAATTTTTCAATGATAGCCATTCTTTCTGGAGTAAGTGGAATTTCAGAATTGCATTTCTCCAATGACCAGAGACGTTGAACATTGTTCCATGTATTTATTGGCCATATACACTTCTTTATCTAAGAAGCATCTATTCATTCCTGATGCCCATTTTTGACTGGGTCTTTTATTTCAGAGGATCTACCTTTTTTTTAATTCTTTATATATTGTAGGTATTGGTCCTCAATCTGAGGAATAGCTGGGAAAATTTTTTCCCATTCTTAGGTTGCCTCTTCACTCTGTTGGTTGTTTACTTAGATGTGCAGAAGCTTTTTAACTGGATATGATTCCATCTATTGATTCTTGGTATTATTTTCTTGTTCCAATGGGGTTTCATTCAGAATCTTATCCTATGCCTGCATCTTCAAGAATTTTGTTTCTTTTATCTTCCAGAAAATTAAGTGTTCTGTTTTAACATTTAAATCTTTGATCCATATTCATTTTAGTTTAGTACATGGTAAGAGATATGGGTCTAGGTTCAATGTTCTGCATGTTGATAGCCAGTTTTTTTTCCCAGCACCAAGTATTAAAAGAGGCTATCTTTCCTATACCAATTGTGTAGTTTCAATGAAAAAATCTCATGGGATATGCAAAAGAAAAAGAAAATGGAATTTCTTAGATGTACAAATTTAAAAAGAGTGAACAAAACTTTTGCTGAATAGACAAAACATGTGACTTAATAGGCAAAGAATTTAAATCAGCTATTTTAAAATAGCTCAAAGAATTAAGGGAAACAATTTCTAATCAGTAGATTTAGTCAGCAGGTACACACAGAGGCTTTGCCTGGCATCCCAATGCAACTACTGACTTTGCAGTTTTAATTCATAAGGAAGAAAATTCCTAAATACATAAGGAAAATTGTATTATAAGAATATTATGAGCTGGCTAGATTGGTGGAAGGATAGCACTATGAAAAAATAATTAGAAGGTTTTTATGACAATCAAGATACCTAGCAGGGCTTTGACTAGAAAAGCAGTAATAGAACAGAGAATCAGTAGTGGAACTATGAAATGCAGGAGCCAGGACTATAAATTGGGGAACCTTTCATACAAAACGATGTGTGAAGTAATGAGAATATATCAGCTTTTCGAAGATATCAATATGAAGCTTTATCTTCAGTTACTTAACAAAAGTTGAAAAGTAAAGTGTCAGGAATATAGAAAATAATAACTAGAAAACAGATGAATCAAAAAAGTAATATTAAAGAAACTAAGATCTTCAATAAATCAAAAATGTAAGTTTGCTTAACTCCTCTAAGAGATAGCTAACAGTAAGCTGCTACACATACCTTACTCTATCCATTTTATTCTGGATATTTTTTACCTTTAAAACAGAGGATGGAGATTAGATGGTGATAGTATTCTAACAAGAGATCTCCAATGCCAAACAAGAATGGGCTCTAAAGTTTGGTTAGAAGTTAAATAGGTATGAACAAAGGGTAAGCACAATTCTCCCCTCTTTAGCAGCTAGTAGAAAGCCTTTAAGTGTGTATGATTTCAAGGTCAAAGAAGCTTGTAGTCAGCCTAGGGGAATGGCTTGGAGCTTGAATTAATTTCTTTATAATGAAGAGAAAAAAGTATTCAAGCAAATGTGATCTATTATAGCATGTCATGATTATAATAAATTATAATTAATCAGTAATGGATTTGAAAATGTTGCTTTTCAACTACAGTTTATTGAAAAATGCATATTTAAAATAGAGATAGTAAATCCAAGCCATATGTTTTTGAGGAAAAAGTTACATTTTATCACCTTTAGTCTTTTTTACTTGCTGCTTGTACTTATAACAATAGTAACAGTAAATGAAAAATAGAAGTGAGAGAAAGGTGCGTGGAAATGAAATTAAAGCTGTCTTCTGAGAAGTACATTCAGAAATATTTACAAGAAATAGAAATAAGCCATATGTATATATTACATTGACATATTGTTTTAAATTAAAAGTTATTGTAGCTAATTCTGCCTTCTAAATTCTGTCTTGCTCATGGCTCTGTGACGATTCCACGCGTTTTGAAGCCTGAAAAAGAAAGGAGAATAGGAAGGCATTTTCAAAGATTCTGACAATTCTGAGGCATCTACTTCTACTGAACAAATAGATTTACATTTGTGAGTCTGAATAAATAAAAATGTCTCTGTGGTCAGTAGAGACTAGAACTGTACTTTTTTTTGAAAAATCAGATCAAGGGAATTGGGTGAGATTTATTTTTCTTTTGGTGAGGGGAATGTTATGATAAAGTAAAGGAAGCTGATTAAAGATAATCAAGAAGATGCAAATATAGGAAGAAAATAGGACAAGAGGTCAGAAGGATTATATCTTAAAGAAAAGTAAATGTAACAACATATTGTCATTGGCAGAGTGACATGGACATTTAAGAAGAATTAAGCCTAATATTCAAATTTAAGTTATTAGCACTACTACACTGTAAGCTTTCTGTTTATCAATTAAAACTTTTTAAAAGTCTACAACTCATACAAATAAATGTGTATGCACATACATATGCACACTTTATGGGTAAATCAATTAGAAAAACTTGAGTTTAACTTTAGGTTGTTCTAGTCCTGAGAAGAGAGGACATTCACGGTAGGATTTGAGTAAGATTGAAAGTTCAGTGTAGACAGAAAATTAGACCCAGAAATGATGTTAATGAGAACATAGGACCATAGAATTCACAGGAATTTTGTAAAAGATAAATTTCTTCTCAGATGTATTAGTCACCTTCTCATCACTTGGACTCAATACCTGACACCCAAAATTTAAGGAAGGAGAGGTATATTTTGGTTCACAGTTTGTAGAGATTATGGTTCACAGTCATCTGGCTCTAAGCCAGGGCAGAATGGCAGAGGAGAGACAGTTTATGGCATGGCATAAACAGAAAGAAAGAGAGAGATAGAAAGAGAGAGAGAGCAAGAGAGAGAGAGAGAGAGAGAGGAAGATAGACCATTCCAATCCACGCCCCCAGTAACCCACCTCCCCTGACCATGTTTCACCTTCCAATATCACATTTACCTATAAACTCATCAGTGGATTAATCCACTGATAAGTATCATGCTCCTATGATCCAATCATCCCCAAAATCTTCTATGAGCACATGGCCTTGGTGATTGAATCACCACCCTAAAGCCTCTTTCATGAGTGCATGAGGCTTTGGGGGGACATCTAGACATAAACCACAGCAAATGATATGAAGTTTTATTTACCTTTCAAAATGCAAGCTTTGCTTAAGTAATAACAATGAAATGATAACTAATGAGATCTAGGTAATATTCAAATTTAATTATGGTATTTGACCTGGATTTAGTTACAAGAGAATATAACCACTTTAAAGCACTAAAACAGTAGCCTTGATATTTTGAACCATTCAAACACATAGATATGTGAATGAATAACTACATATAGAATTTCATTAATACCATGTTTTATAATCTGCTCTGTTCACTCAATAATGTCATTATCACTTTATCATTTTAAACATAAAGTATGATTATAAATATCTGCATATACTTTATTATCAATTTGTGAGCTAATATATGATATATTATACAATACACAGCCATTGCATTTTTAATTTAATCATTCAAAAAACTATGGTCCATACCCACATTGTGCTAGACGATGGTAGACCTATGGATCACAAATTGTGTCAAGGGTGGGGTTATAGTTAAATCATTTCCTTCTCCATTCCTTTTAGAGTCACTGTCCTTATGCTGCATTTGTTTTATCTTTTATTAGCCTCAAGTAAATACAAGGTTACTATAAACTCAGAATTTTAAAACTACCAGTTAACTTTTCAAATTCAAACCCAATATTTTGAGAAAACCGATTAGTGGAAAAGAAAAAGAAGCTCATCATATGAAGTACAACAGAAGCTTAAACTTCTGAAATCTCCTTAATGACCTAAAACTTTGATTATTTTCCTGACTTGCAACTCCATGGGATATCTTAGTCTCAAGGAAGAAGATATTGTATAGGAAAATGTTTCCCTACTAATAAACACAAATGATCTTTAGTAGAAGCAAAGGAAGGAAATGGTTTCAATGTTATTAGCTCTTGAATTAGGATGAAAATCTTTATAACACTGAAAATTTAATAGTAGCAACAACCTAATGAGTCTTTAGCTAAAATGACCAAAATCTGTGGCAGACGTATGTCTGTATTTAGTAATTATATAGTTGCTAAATGACTGTATAATCAAGAACATTGTTGATCCTTCTTTTCATAGAAGATAGAATATTCTCCATTTAGCTGGTAATGAAATGAACAATTTTTAAAGAAGCTTAAAGTTAATCTAAAGCAAACAGCAAGGGAGAGTTTTAATCAGTCTGATTCCCAAGCAAGTTATTTGTAGATTAGGTCTGACACTTCTACACAATTCAGTTTTTTTGACCTTCAATCCATGGTATGCTGAATTTTAGAACTTTAAATCAAATGAATATTAACATAGTACCATATGCCAGAAAACTTAAATCACTGAGCACAATCCATTTGAGGAAAACTACATAAATATAGGACAAAACTTCACATAGTGTACTACAATATGATAAGTTCTAAATTATTTGATATAGTATATAAATACTCTATTTCTATTCCAGAAAGAGACATCAAAGAATGATGGGCTATTCCAGAAAGATTTAAGGAAAATATCCAGAAATATGAGTGTAATTCAAATAGGCAGAAGGCTGGCTCAAAACTACCAAGTCCAAATGAAAAGAGGGACCTAAAAATATAATTGATTTTACACAAAAGGGAATGTTTGACTATGATTTTGATATAGAAAGAGCCCCTATGTCTTACTGTTTACTGCACTCTAGTGTTTATTTTTCTGTTGTTTTTGTTGTGTTCCTGATCTGTCTCCTGGAACTGCCTCCACTTTGTCTTCTACTATTTGTATACAGTCACATGCTACATGATGACAATGTAGTCAGTGATAGAGTGGATATATAACGGTGGTTCATAGGATAGCTTTCTTATCATCTACCAATTTTTCTTTACCTTTTCTACATGTAGATACATAAATATAGATATAACTTTATAATTTCCTACAGCAGTTATTATAGTAGCATGCTTTATATCTTTGTAGCCTAATAATAAAATATTATGCCTTACAGTTTAAGCATGTAGTGAGTTATACCATCTGCAGTTGTGTGCATACACTATGATGCTTACATAATGACAAAATAACCTAATGACACATTTCTTACAATGCATTCCTGTCAGTAGATGACACATGACCGTACTTAGTTCACTTCCTATTTTATATAAACGAGAGCCTCAAGACCCCTTAAGAGGATACAATACTCATTGTGCTCCTAGTAATGTGCTCAGACTCACCCTAGATGCAAAGAGTATGTAAGCATATAACCTCTGGCATCAAAGGTTTTGTCATTTTATTGGAGAAATGAACATAAAGGTGATGAAGCAATGATATGCTGTGTTCCTAAGCAACAGTTTTAACCCATAGTGCATATATCTCTGCAGTTATGTGAAAAAATTTCCAGAGTATATGGGAAAATGGATATTTTAAAATAATTTCAGAAGTTTAGTTTCCATATGAACTCTTTTATAATAGTTGTCTATTCAAAATCATACCTGAAATCTGCAGGATATCTTTGTCCAGCCACCATTCACAATCTCCCTCTCTAACTTTACCAAAGAAAAGCATATTTCTCATCCATCAGCAATTTTACTCTAGTACACTGAAAAAGGATGGAAAAAGTCTGTGACCTACCTAATAGACAATTTGAAAGTGTGTTAATGAAGTTGATAAAATGAATAACATCCTTCTGCAACTTACATAGTTTCTGATTCTTTGACTTTAACAAAATTTAAAGAGGACATAATTGAATTAACAGTTGATAGGTCATTAAAAATAATTTCTGAATGATAAAACTATATAATTTTGGCATATAGCTCAAAAAATTTGAGATTAGGAGACATTCTTGAAACAAAATTCTTTCAGACCAACTGTATATAACTATTTTCTCTGTTTACACTTAAAAAATAAAAATTTAAAAAGTTACAAAAATCTCTCATTTTTATAAAACTAAATTCATCTACAAAACTAACACTAATTAATAGTTATCATTATAAGAGATATACATATGTGATAAAGATATATGGTCAATGTGTAAATTTTAAAAATGTTATTACAATAATAGATAATTATCAAAAATCCCCCTAAAAATACTACCGCTTCCTGTAAACACACTTGGCTCATCATTCGAATCATTTTCAAAAATGTTCTGGAAGTCTTTTCCACACATGTCTTTATGAAGTACAATAAAAAAAATGCAGTGAATGCTTCTGCTGAGTGCCATCCAACGGAAAGGTGAGCTTGTAAAAATCTTACAGTGTGTCTTCATCTTATTCACCAGGTCAGGAACCATATGACTCTGACTCTTCCCCAAAGTCAAAATGACCATGAAAGGTAAATGTTTGGAATTAATTCACAACATCAAAGTAGCCTCAACAACACAATTAAAGACACCCATAAATGAGGACTTCCAGAATTGCTTCAGAAAGTGGCAAGAACAATGGGATAAGTGTGTTCTAAGCAAAGGGGTCATATTTTGAGGAGAATCAATAGCGATTTGTCTTTTACTGTAAATTTTGTTTTAAAATTTTAAGGTTACTTTAGTTTTTAGCACACCTCATTTCCAATAACGTTTCATATTTTAATTGTCAAAAATGTTGATATGCTTATGTTATTTTATTACTCTTTTTATTGGTAATAGATATTAATGGGTTTCAGTTTGGTAGATTTGTTCCTGCACATAACATACTTTGATCATTTCCATCACCATCTTTATGTCGTTTTGATGAGCTGTATACTAAAAATTTGTTATAATTCATTCCAGAAATAACATTCAACACTTACAGCTTCACACACGTAAGGTATTAAAATTATATATGTAATTATAAAATTAAATATAGAAATATTTAAAATATAAAATAAAATATTAAATTTTTATATAAATATATAGATAGATAAATAGAAGATAAATGCTTTTTAATGCACTAAATCACATAAATTAAGATAAAATACCGTAGAAAAGTAAAATAGGCAATAAGCTAAAGGAGAAAAAGTAATGCTAGAAACCTTCCAATTGTTAATACAGTTTGAAATAGTTTATATATTTTTCAAGTCAATGATATTATGAATCAAATCATTGTAAAGCTAGGCATGGTGATGTATGCCTGTAATCTCAGCACTTCAGAGGCTGAGGCAGGAGGATCACCAGGAGTTCAAGGCCAGCCAGGATTACATAGGGAGTTCAAGACTAGCCTGAACTACTTAGCAAGACCCTGTCTCAAAAAGCCCTCCAAAAATTATGAGGACATTTAGATTCCATTGGAGAATTTAAAGATAGGATAGACTACTTTTAAAAAATAATGTAGCATTTATGCCAAATGGTGTATTACTCTGCCATAAAGAAAGATAAACTTGAAGTATTTGTTGGAAAATGGATACACCTCGAGACTATAAAGTTAAATGAAAGAAATCAGACACACAAACTTAAATAACACAATATGAGAAAACAAAAATATGACTACTTATTTTTAAACTGCTAATGTTCATACTATCAATGAAATCAGATCAAATGCAACTATTTGCATTTATGATTAATACACTTAATTAATATTAGAGTAGGTATACTCCCTTTGGGGATGCAAATTCTTGCATTAATTTTCTTTATTCTCTTCTACATATAAACACTAACATAGAATCATTCAATTATATAATGCTTCTGTGATTATATATCCTTAGTTGCTAATCACACCCATACATACAACTAATAAACATATTGATAATAAAAGAAATGCAAACTAAAATTTAAAAATACTCTATTCTTCTCTTGAAATGGCCATTTACCAATTTAAAAGAATAATATCTGGTAAAAGTAAGTGCATTGAAAAATAGGCACTCATACATATTACCAGTATGAATGAAAATTAGTAGTTCTTGTTTAGAGATAATATGGAAATATGTATCAAAAGCTTAAAGCTAATCAGTCACTGCAGCCCATACTTTTAATCTCAGCTATTCAGGAAGCTAAGATAGGAGAATCACAAACTCAAGACCAGCCTGGACAATTCAGCAAGATCCTGTAATAAAATCAAATTTAAAAAGCATTGGGTGGTACAATGTTTGCCTGGCATATTCAGGGCCCTGTGCCCAATCTCTGGTAAAAACACACAAAAAAGCTTAAAAATGCCTATTCTGTTTTACATATACACAGGAGATCAAGATATACGGGAAATAGCAAATATCTAACTGTAAAAATATTTATTGAATCTATGGATAAAATTTGAAATAATAGTAAAATTTAAAAATTAAGGCATATCTTTAAATAAGGGACTATTATGTAGTGATTAATCAGGCTATAGAACAACCCATAAAGCATGATGCCACTTCTGTGAAATGTTTTCAGAGGTGTGTGTGCACACACATTCAAGCACATGCATAAAAAATTATCTGGAAGAATTCAACAGTCCATTAAATCTAGTGCCAGGCATGATGCCCCACACCTGCAATCCCAGCACTGGGGAGGTAGGGGCAGGAAAATCTCTGCACATTTGTTCAAGGCCAGCCTGGATATAAAGTGAGGCCAAGACCAGACTGAACTCAATAGCAAGACCCTGTCTTTTTAAAAAATTGGCTTTATCTATGTTGATGTCTATATGGATTATTTTTGTGTATTATTTAATTTTCTCCAGTGAGCATGAATCACTTTTAAAATAGTATTTTAAACTCTCACCTAAATAAACACACACACACACACACACACACATCACATTGTGATAGTTAACTCTTGTGTCAACTTGAATAAATAATGTCCCAATGATTGCATTAGTATACTTCTGGGTGTGACTAAAATAATTTACTGAAGATAGGAGCCCCACTCTGGGTATGGGTTACACGAACCAATAAGCTTGTATCCTGCCTGAAATATAAAAGGAAGGGGGGGGCTTGCTGCTTGCTGCCTCCTGCTTGCTTTGTTATAGACACTCTCTCCTCTGCTATGCCCCTCTGCCATGCTGCCCTGCCATAGACCCAGGCAACTATGGACTGAATCTTCTACGAAAATGTGAGCTAAAATAAACCTTTCCTCCTTTAACTTGTGGATGTCAGATATTTTGTCCCAGCAATGAGAAAGTAACTAAAACACACACACTGACACAAACACACAAATCCACATATATGAAGATATTCTGGAAAATTTTATATAAAAATGTAAATAAGTCTTCATCTCTAGCTTACAAGATTATGGATCATTTTTATGCTCTTTTCACCATTTATCTGTACTATCTAAAATTGACATGTGATATTTAGGTATTAAATAAAATGCAAATTATAAAATAAAATATGAAATCATGTGGCCTGAGATAGATGATTTATTATTACACAAGACCTCCTTAATTATATTAAAACAAATTTAGAAGTACCTACTCCAGGGTTTTGTTGTAAGGATGGTGGTGGTGTGGGGTTTGTCTCTGAAAGAAAATGGTATTTTTCACATAAAAACTTGAAACTGTTCAGGTGAGATATTTTTTACAATCAGCCCATGTATGTGACCATCTTGTAATTGTAATTGTACCTATCACAAACTCAATACCACACTCTTGGAGGAATAATGTTGGTCTAGACAGGACAAGAAAGCTATTATTACTAAAGTGAACAAAGACATCCTCTTATCTTTAGGAAAGATGTGACGGGCTTGAGTAATTGTTTACAGATATATGTTTGTCTCATTTAATGACTAAGGTAGGTATTAGGAGGAAAAGGGTTAAATGGCTTATTTTAATTGATGCTTTGTAATGTCAAGGAACAGGTGACACGTAAAATCTAATAAAATAATTTAGAAAACAAATGCAAGTTCAGTAGATACTACAGTGTAGTGGTTAATATGAGCTTTAAAATGAGACTTCCTGGGTCCAAATTCTTCTTTTGGCTCTTATTAGGTCTACCACCTTAAATTACTTAATGTATCTCAATTTTTTATTTGTCAAATGGGAATAATAATATCAACTAATTCTTACAATAGTTAATATGATTCAGGTCAATATTAGCTCTCAGTAAATGGTAGCTAGTAATAATGATTTTTATAAAGAAGACAAATAAAGTGATAGTTATGAGCCTAGACTTGATTTGATTATCTGTGTGACTTGGGTCAAATTAAAATTATGCTTCAGATTCTCATCAGAAAAATCCATCTAATAAAATATTCTCTTGTGACATTAAATAATGAAAAGCAATAATACATGTAAAGAGACTGGTAAAACCCACGTTTTAAATAAGTATAGCTAACTTCTATTTACAGCTTAGAATTCATTTTCCTCTTTCAGACTTTCTGCCTCAGGAGGCTCATATGTGTAGGCTACATCACTGAAATTCCATCATGTTGTGGATGTCATGCAAAGCCCCATGTGCTTAAAGGTGGGATTTTCAGAGGTGGCTGGATCTAGTGCTTGTGAATGTAGATTAAGGATATGTGAATATGGATTAAGGGTGTGATAACTGGATTAGTCCACTGATTGATTTAGCATTATTCTGGGTGTAAATTATAGGAAGCCCCACCCTGGATCTACGTGGCACCAATCAATAGGCTGGTAGCCTGGATGGGATATAAAGGCAAATATGGAAGGCTGGCTTGCTGCTTTTCTGCCTGCCCTTCCATAGACCATTTTTTTCTCTTCCATGGCCCTCTGCCATGCCACCCAGCCTTAAAGCCAGCTGACTATGCACTGAAACCTCTAAAAACTAACTGAAATAAACTTTTAATCCTTTAACTTATCCATGTTGGGTATTTTGTCTCAACAATGAGAAAAGTAACTAAGACATATCTCTTATGTTTTTCAGTTGAGTTCAACCAATGGGCAATACCAGAAGACCAGAGATAGATAAGGGAGTGAAGTAAAGATATTTATTACTTCATTGCCTTCTCTTCTTACTGTGCCTCTTAAGAAAAAGTGAGTGGTCTTAACACAGCTGAATCTATATAAACCTATCTCATTTTGAGTTCTATTAACCATTCTATCTATTTGTCTCTCTAAGGACTAGGAATGGTAAGAAGGTAAAAATCTATTAGTTTTTCCACTATATCTTGGACTTCCCATAAACCTTGTCCACATCTTTATGAACAGTCAAGTCACTTAATGAATAAATTCTCCTCAAATTACTATAAATGTCCCATTTATTGTCTGTTGAGGTTCTCACTGACTCAGAGTTTACTGTGATACACAATAAATATTTATCATATTATTAGACAAAATATTAATGTTGATACAATTTAAGCTTTTAAAGGGGCCTGACTATCACATTGTAAGTATTCTTGCTTTATGAGGAAAACACAAATGGTCATGGACACCAAAGAAGAATCATTTTGAGGTGAAAAACTGAGGTGAAGTTTGGGGTAACTGAAGTCTATAGGGCAGGTAGTCAATGGGCTGAAGGAATTCATGGGCCATTTGATGAGAAGATCTTGCAAAGCAAGACTCTTCTCTGCAGGTGATGTTTGTATGGATATACAAGCCATATTTCACCAAGACATTTGAGAAACCTTTCTTAATTAGCAAAAAGAGACATTTTAATAAGTTGATCCATTCTGTTAACAAAAGAGGAGGAAGTTTGATTTTACATGCTCTGGTTTCCTATAATGTTATTCTTGGTCTCTGATAAATCTTTCATTATTTCCAAACTTGATAAGGTAACATTAGAGTACAAAATTACAGTGGCTTCCATAGCAATGAACCAAAAAGATCACATATACTCATAGATACTTTCAATGTAAGACTTGGGACACTTGTCATAGATGAAGTTTCCAGATGAAAGATCTTCCTGCTGACCTACATTTCTCTTTTTGAATGAAAAAATAAAACAAATTTTCATAACCAAATAATGAAAGAATAACTATAGTTATTACACTGTGTATTATTATCTTCAAATTAGTTACTCAGGATGACATAAACCAAAAAGATTCTTACAAAAAAACCAAAAGATAATAACACAGACTTTCTTTTCAACCAAGATAAAGTATTTGTGTAAATGAAACAAATTAGCATATATGTTGTAATATTTTTTAAATGATGGACTATGTAATTTGAGGAAGGATTTGAATTTCCCTCTAATTCCTATTTTATCATTCTTTTATTTTGTTCTTTATTTGTATGGATAGATATAGATATAGATATATAGATATAGACATTGAGAGAGAGAGAAAAACCATGCGATATTTGAACTTGTGTGTCTCATTTATTTCACTTAACATTACAATCTCATGTTGCATCTATTCACCTACAGATGCCTCGAGTTTATCTTTCTTTATGGCAGCAAATTACTCCATTGTTCATAAATACCACATTTTCCTTATTTATCAATTGATGGACATATATGCTGTTTCTAGGATCTTACTATTATAAATTGTGTTGCTATAAACATAGGCATACATGTATCCCTGCAATATTATAACTTCAAGTCTTTTGGGAAGATACCCAGGACAGGGATATCTGGGTCAAATGGAATTTTTAGTTTTAGTTCTTTTGAGGAATCTCTACACTGACTTTCATAGTTGTACTCGTTTGCATTCCCAAATATAGTGGGGTAGAATTCCTTTTTACCACATTCTCTCCAGCATTTGTTATTATTAGAATTTTGATGATAGCAATTCTTTCTTGGGTAAGATGGTATTTCGATGTAAATTTAATTTGCATTTCTCTGATAGCCAGTGATGATGAGCATGTAGTTATTGTCAATTTTTACTTCTTCTGAGAGATGTCTCTTTATATTGATTGTTCATTTTTTATTAGGTCTTTTATTTTTTGGTATCTAATTATTTTGAGTTCTTTATATATATTTTTATGTTAGTCCTTTGTTCATGGAATAGCGAGCAAAATTATTTTCCATTGTGTAGATTGTCTCTGTTGGCTGTTTCTTTTACTACAAAAATGATTTTTAATTTGATATGATTCCATTTGGTGATTCTTTGTATTACTTCTTGTGCCTTGGGTTTTTGTTCACAAAGTTCTTGCCTACACCTATTCCTTCAAGAGTTGTTCCTCTTCTATCTTCCAGCAAGTGTGTTTTTGTTTTATAATTCCGATCTTTGATTTTACTTTAGTGCATGGTGAGATATATGGGTCAAGACTAATGTTGGTATCCAATTTTTTCAGCACCATTTATTAGAGAGGATATCTTTCCTCCAGTGTATGTTTCAGGCTCCTTTGTCAAAGATCAAACAACTGTACATGTCTGGGTTCTTTTCTGCTGCTTCTGTTACATTTCTCAGTCTTTTTGAAAATGAATTTTATTGGTACATTTTAGGAATACAATGTAATGGCATTCATCATTGGGAATTTGCACCTTTACATAATCTCTCTTGGTTCTTATTTTCCCCCTTCCCCTGCCCTCCCTTCAACCCCTTCATCCCTCCCTATTTTCAAAGACGTTGTTTCCATTTGTTTTCCATGAAAACATTTTTGCATATTAATTACATTCCCTTTTTCCTTTCCCCTACCCCTCCCACTTTCCCTTCCCCTCTGCACTTTTCTTCCTATTTCACATTACCTATTATACCTTTTAATACTTATTTACACTTTAATTTACTCACACTATAGAACATGTGTACCCTATTTATTTCACTTAAGAGTATCACCTCAATGAGCATCCATTTAGCTATAAATGTCTCTAATTTTTCATTTTCTATGGATGAGTGGTACTCCATTTTATAAAAAGACCATGTTTTCTTTATCCAGTCTCCAGTTGATGGGCAATTGGGTTGTTTCCAAGTTTTACCTATCAAGAATTGTGCAGCTATGAATATCGGTGCACATGTGTCTCTGTGGTATGATTCTTTTAATTCTTTGGGAAAGATACCCAGCAGTGGAATAGTGGGGTCAAATGGGACTTCCAATCCTAGTTCTTTGAGGTATCTCCATACTGATTTCCACAGCAGTTGGCATAGAGAGAAAACCAATTTCTGGCCACTGCTATGTTACCGTGTCTGTGGTAGTAAATACAGTGACAACAATAGCATCAAATGTCAACTGGATATTGACAAAGCCTAGGAACCACTCATGAGAAACCCTTTACCAAAACAAGGAAGACTCTGATTTTAATGAAGACAACTAGGACCCCATGAGACTTCCCAGAGGATCCCTGGAGATGCCTATTTAGCTCTCACCCTCTCTAACATATCTCCCAAATCTGCCTCTCACCCGGTCTCTGTGGAAGGGTCTGACTTCAGTACTGAAAGGAAGCTCTTCTCCTGAGTGTTGATCTCTTCTTCAATCACATCAGTCTGTTGGTTATCGATTATGTTGCCCTGTGCTGTGGAGAACCCAGGGGCTGGAAGTGGGGTGCATGCTCCCTGGGTCCAGTAGATGGCTGAAGGCTAGGAGTGGGGCATGCACTTCCCAGGTACTGCTGGCACTGGCGAGGGGCTTGGCAGGTGCTAGTATTGGCTGAGGGCAAGGTGCATGCTGCTCACGGCCTCCTAGAATTGGTGCAGTACCTGGTGAGCAGAGATGTCAGCTGGGCCAAGGGCAAGGATAGATCCTCCTGGGTCTCATCTAGGGTCCAGCAGGAAGTACCATTGGCCTATATTTTTCATAAGCTGCTCATGTAGTCAGTGTTATTCAATACACTCAAAATTAGTAAACTTCAAAGTGTCAAATTACCTTTTTAATATAAATAGTTGTTGTACACTACATTTGCCTAAACAATACTGTAGATGTGGAACATAAGATACTCAAAAACATAAACATTTTATTTTATTCAATATAACACTAGTAGGATTTAATAATTATTATGTGCAAGTAAGTAGCACCAATGCTACATAAAAATCATCTAATCTCGTATGGCTAGTAATTGAAGTACCTGTAATCAGCAACCAGCCTTCATGCATAGGGAATAATTTGGGGACTTTCACTGACTGACGCATTTCCAAACTTTCCTTAGAGCCAGGAGCTGGTGTAAGTAGATATCTGAAAAAGAAAATTCTGCCAGACAGCTGTGCATGCCAGGGAAAAATGGATTAGCAAATGTATGCATGGAAGGTATTTGAAAGGCAACATTAAAGGGAAGTACAAAGACGAAGTCCTTTGACTTTTGTGCACATTAAATGAATATTAATTAAGTACAATTTTGGTAAATTGTCACTTTTAACAACTGCCATCTGGACTCATAAATGTAGTGCTAATCCAAAACAAGGAACAGTACACTGTATGATTTAAAGCAGAGAACACAGAGCAAACAGTATTCTCTTTAATGTATGATTTATATGTGAGCACTATATTAAAATTATAATATTCAGGTATAGTTAAGTATACTTTTATAGAATATTTAATTTCTGGATAACTTTTTTCTACCAAGATAATTAAGTAACTATAAAATCAATAAGTGAGCAGAAAAGTGAACATCACTTCATCTTTGAACACTAAAATATTAAAATATCTCTTTTACTTGCTATTTATTAAACACATTTTTTATAAATCTTAAAGCAAAGAGCCCTATATGTTTTTACAAATAGCTGTTAAATTTTGTTATGCAAATGATTCATGACTTTCATTACATTTCTTAACTGTAATTAAACTGTATCCCAAATCATACCATACCTGGATATTGAACTATTCATGCTGCAAATTGAATTCCTCAAAGTGAATCCTTTATAAATAATATACATTAAGATAAAAAAATATCTAAATTAAGTTAGGTTATTTCTATTTCTCATGGAAGCTTTATTTGCAACTCCATCAACTCCAATATGTCATATTAGAATAAGCACAAGGAAAGATGAAAATTATTTTTTTTAATTTTTTAAAGGGGACTGACTACAAGGTTACTATATACTAAATTTTAGAGGTATAATGCATTTTAAAAGTTATGCATATTACATCTCTCCTTATTGTACAAAGGAAAGACTAAGAACAAAATAATCAAGGAAAATGTACATATACAACATAACCTATAAAAGCCCTACAAAGAGAACAAAAAGACAGAAATAGAAACAAACACTACTAATGTAAGATAAGTTAGGAAAGATACTATCTTGTGGCAGAAATGGGAAGAGAAAAAATAAGATATGTGACTAGAAAACAATGCAGATAGTAAGCTGACTCACAAATTCCGTGTCTGTGACTCAGTCACGCATACACAACAGGACACAAATCGCAAACAATATTCGCAAACTTCTACAATATATCATGATTTGTTATACTTCATATATCAATGTGACATTAGTCGAGAGTTGACAAGTAGAAAATAGGACAAATTAAAGAGATGGGGGTAGATTCAAATGCATGGGAAAATAGGGGTTATGACAAAGGATACATCACAAAATAGTGGGAAAAGATAGGCTACTTATTGAATTGATGTAAGATTATTGTCTTTCCATATGAAAAATATAAAATTATTGCCCTAACATATACCATGAATACATAATCATATGATAGATTAAAATTTAGCGAAATAGCTTTTAACAACCTTTGGATTTAAGTGCATTTGATGTAATTTAGCCTTTTGGCTCAAATTTTATTAATTTATTGTAATTTATTCTTTTTGGTTCTTTCTTTTGCTTAGATTGGCTAATGGCTTCTCAATCATGTTTATCTCTTCAAGGAGCCAACTCTGTTTCATTGATCCTGTGTATTGTTCTTTTAGTTTCCATTGCATTAATTTCCATTCTGATTTTATTACTTTTTTCCTTTCATTGGTATTAGATTTTATTTCTTCTTGTAGTTCTGGTATATTGACCTGCATCATTAGATTGTTTATTAGATATCTCTTGGATGCTTTAATGTAGGCACTTGTAACCATAAAAAATTTCCATCTCAGGATTGCACTTGCTGTATCCCACAGATTGTGGTATGTTGTTTCTCCTTCAGAAAATATTCTGAAAATTTGTATGGTAAATTGGAGAATCTGTATACATTTCTAGCCACATATGACCTACCAATATTGGAACAAGAGGATATAAAAATCTAAGCAGATGAATAATAAGCAATTAGATGGAAGTAGTAATTAAATTCCCCCAAAAAATGAAGGCTCATGACTGGATGGATTTAAATATTGATGAATTTTATTAGACCTTAAATTATTCCATGAAATAAAAAGGAAAGATATGTATACAAATTCATTCTGAAAATCTAGAATCACTATGATAGCAAAACTGGGTAACAACTGCACAAATAAAAAGAAAATTACTGACCAATATTCTGGATGAACATAGATGCAAAAATCTGCAATTACATTATTGCAAACAGATTTCAGGAACACATTAAAAGGATCATACGTCATGATCAAGTTAATTTAATCTAAGGGATCCAAGGATGGTTTGATGTGCATAAAACAATAATTATAAAATACTACATCAATAAAACTAAGGATAAAGCTCACATTATCATCACAATAGATGCAGAAAAATCCTTTAACAAAATTCAACATCTCCTTCTGATGAAAATTCTAAAGAAACTAAAATTAGGTTTGTTCCTCAATATATTAAAAGCTATAAACCACAAAACCACAGGCAACATCATATTGAATAGGAAAACTGAAATCATTTCTTCCAAAATCAGTAATAAAGTTTTTTTTGTCTCACCACTCTTATTAAATATAGTACTTTAAATTTTAGTCAGAGCATGTATGTAAGAGAAAGAAATAAAAGGGATACAAATAAGAAAGGAAGAAGTCCAATTATCCTGATTTACAGAATTTATGATACTTAGAAAATCCTAAAAACTTTACTGGAAGACTTTCAAAGCTGATAAACAAATTCAGCAAAGTGGCAGGATAAAAATTCAATACACAAAACATCAATAATTTTCTTAAACATTAATAATAAACCTGCTAGGATAAAAATCAGGAAAATAATTGCATTCATAATAGCTTTAAAAAATAAAAAACATAGTAATACACCTAGCAAAGACTTCTACAATAAAAATTATAGAACATTGAGAAAATAAATTGCAGAAGACATTAGATCAAAAGAACTCACTTGTTCATGAATCAGCAGAATTAATATGATTAAAATGATTATTTTATCAAAAGTGATCTACAGGTTCAATGCAATTCCCATCAAAATACCAGTGTCATCCTTACTAGTGTTAGAATATACAAAACAATCTTAAGATTCATATCAAAATATCCAGAACGGTGAAAGCAATTCAGAACAAAAAGAGCAATGCTGGAGGTATCATAGTACCTGAACTCAAATGATATTACAAAGCCATGGTAACAAAAAGAGCATGATACTGGCACAAAAGTAGACACATAGGCCAGTGGAACAGAACAGAAGACACAGAAACAAAGCCATGTAACTACTGGTGTCTGATTTTTGACAAAGGGGCCAAAAATATGTAGGATATATGACAGCCTTTTTAACAAATGGTGTTTCAAAAACTGGATATCCATATGCAGAAGATTGAAATTAGTTCCCCAGCATTAACACTTCACTAAAATCAATTAAACATAGATCAAAGATCTAGATATAAGACCTGAAACCTTGAAACTGCTAGAAGAAAAAAATAGAGGAAATACGAGAAGTCAAAGGAAGAGTCAAAGATTTCCTAGCTAGAATTCCAAAGTAGAAGAAATCAGCAAGAATCAACAAATGAAACTACATAAAGTTAACAAGCTTCTGCACACCACAGGAAACATCAACAGAGTGAAAAGACAGTATAAAAATAGGAGTAATCTTTCTCACCTACTTTTCAGACAGAAAAGTATATATATCTAGAATATATGAAGAACTCACCAATCTTAAAACCAAAGGAAAACCAATCATTAAATGGACAAATAAATTGAGCAGACATTAGTCAAAAGAAGAAGTACAAATGTCCAATAAATTTATTAAAAAGTCTTCTATACATTTAGCCATTTGTAAAATACAAATCAAAACTGCATTGAGAGGCCATCTCACTCTAGTAAAATGATTAGTTATCATCAGGAATACAAAAAGCAAGCCAGGCATGGTGGCTCCCACCTGAAATCCCAGCACACAGGAGGCTGAGGCAGGAGGATTGCTTCAAGTTGAAGGCCAGCCTCGGTTACATAGTGAGTTCAAGGCCGGCCTGGACTACATAGGTAGATCTTTTCTCAAAACACAAAATAAATAATATAAAGAAAGAAAGAAAGAAAGAAAGAAAGAAAGAAAGAAAGAAAGAAAGAAAGAGAGAAAGAAGCAATAAATACTGGCAAGGATGAGGGAGAAATAGCCCATTTCTACAATATCGGTAAAATATAGACTAGTACAGCTACTGTGGAAATCAGTAGGAAGGTTCTTTAAAAATTCTAAAAATTAAGATAACATTTGATCCAGATATACTACTTTGAGGTATATTTCAAAAGAAAATAAAAGTCAGCCAAACTAATAATTATAACTGCATACTCATGTTTATTGCTGTGCAACTCACAAGCGTTAAGAGACAGAAACTGCAGAGGGGCCCCTCAAAAGCTTAATGAATAAAGAAAATGTGTCACATATAGACAATAGAATGTTATTCAGCCATAAAGAACAAAATCATGTCATTTACAGGAAAAAGGATGAAACAGAAGTCCATCATGCTAACTGAATTAAGCCAGACTCAGAAAGTCAAATATTACATGTTTTCTGTCATGTGAGGAATCTATGAAGAAAAGAGGAAGAAACAAAGAAGGGAATCAGGGAATGGTGAAGGAAGGGAAGTGATACCAAATGATGAAAAAATTGATGTTATGTGCATGTACCAAGATGCCAAAATGAAACACATTGTCCTGCATAATCAGTATTCACTAATAAAGTTTTAAAATTTTGGCATAATTTGAATATATGGCATTAGAACAGGTCAGGAGTATTTAAAGAAGACACAGTGAGCTGGGGGTCTAGCTCATTTGCCTAGCATGCACAAGGCCCTGGGTTTGATTCCCCAATCCAATTAAAAACACTCATACATTTAGCTATACATGTCTCCAATTTCTCATTTTTTATGGCTGAGTAGTATTGCATTTTATTTTTTAAAAAACACATTTTCTTTATCCAGTGACCAGTTGATGGACAACTGGGTTGTGAAATGAATAGGACACACAGGTGTAAATACCAAATAGCTTCTCTAGTGTGAGAAACTGAAAGTGTAAATAAGGACTAAAAGGTATAAGAGATAATGTGAAATAGGAAGAAAAGGGGCAAAGGGGAAGAGAAAGTGGAAGGGGTAGGGGAAAGGAAAGAAGGGAATGGA
>NW_004624931.1:1480174-1497112 GCF_000247695.1 Heterocephalus glaber | reverse complement strand
TGAAATTCTGTCCTCACATTGGTTCATTCTGCTGTGTAGACTTTCAGTGGAGTTTTTAATCTCCTGGAAATCTGTTTGCATCTGTTTTATGGATTGCATTTGTTTCCTATGTTGGGATTCCATCATGTTCCTCAGCTCCTCTTTTTTTTTTTTAATCTGTGTCCTCTCTAGATTTATTAATCATGTCTTCCACTATGGGCACAATCTTTGCTGTTATCTGAGAAATTATTTTTGATTTCATTTTTTCCACATCCTCTTTTGTTGCTATTTCAGGGAGTCCAGGTGGTTGAGTATCAGATTGTTCCATCTCGTTTCCCTTTGGGGTTTCTGTTGGTGATCTGGAAGTCTGTTTTTGAGGCTAGTTTACATGTGTTCTCATTTCCACGGGGAGGTGGGGAATGTGCTGCTAGCTCTTGCATGGCTCACCTCCTCTGCCCTAGGAGGGGTGGAATGGCATTGGGGGAACCTCCACCTGGGTGCTGGGATTGGCTCACCTCCTCTCCCCTAAGAGCCAAGTCCTCCACTATTATCAACTCTCTAACCTCAGTACAAAACTAAACAATAGCAATAAACAACAACAAAAAAAAATCATGAGAAGACAAGGAAAAAAATTCTTCCCAAAACTCTTAACTAGCCCAAAACTGATTCATGAGGAATTGAAGAGGAGGAAATCAAAATCTACACAACTGAATTATTCAAAATAATAACAGAGGGATTATCAACAGAACAATAAGGTGCTCAGTGAATTCAAAGAAGATATAATGGGAAAAAAGGGACCTAATAAATAAAACAATCAGTGGATTTACAAAAGACACAAATAAAAAGTTGTCTGAGCTAAACAAAATAGTACAAAAGAGAAATGAACAATTTACTAAAGAATTAAATTTCATGAAAGGGTATCAAACAAAACTTCAGGAGATTAAAAATTCTATAGAAAATATGGGCAGCAGAACCAACCAGTGAAAAGCAAGTGCGTCAGAACTAGAAGAAACGGGCCATATCAATAACCATTTCTTCAGAAAAACCTTAAAAATAACAGGAGAACATGAATCCAATAGCTCCTAGATGATGGAGAGAAGTCTAATTTAAGATTAATTGGAATTAGTAAAAAATCAGAAGAGAGCACAAATGGCATAAAAAACCTGCTTACAAAAATAATAGAAAACTTTACAAATATGGGGAAATAATTTAACATACAAATAAATGAGGCCTAGAGAAATGAAAATAGCCATGATCAGAAAAGAACTTCTCCACAACACTTCATAGTTAACATTCCAGAAGTCCAACACAAGGATCAAATATTGCAGGCTGTTAGAGAAAAGAATGAATCACTTGTAAAAATAAACTCATTAAAATTATAGCAGTTTTCTCCAAACAAAACTTAAAGGCAAGGAGAACTTGGAGTAAAGTGTTTCAAGACTTAAAGGCAAACAACCTTTTAAATTCACATTTCTTGTATGAGAGATGATGTTGCACATTTTTTCATATACTTATTTGACATTTGAACTTTATCTAAGAATTGTATATTCATCTCAGATGTTTATTTTTAGTTTGGATCTTTAAATTTGAGATTTTTTTTTCAGTTCTTTATATACCCTAGATATCAGTCTTTTGTCTGAGAAACAGCTGGCGAAAAATTTTTCCGACTCTGTTTGTTGTCTCTTTACTCTGTTAGTGATTTCTTTTGATTTGCAAAAGATTTTTAATAACATGAGATCCCAGTCATTGATTCTTTGTAATATTTTCTTGCAATTGAGATTTTGTTCATAAAGTCTTTGCCTACACCTGTCTTCAAGAGTTCCACCTATTCTCTCTTCCAGCAGATTTAGTGTTTGTGTTTCAATATTTAGATCTTTGATTCATTTTTATTTTAGTTCAGTGCATGGTTAGAGACATGGGTCTAGTTTTAGTCGTAGGCATGTGGAAAGCCAGTTTTGACAGCACTGTTTATTAAAGAGGCTATTTTTCCTCCAGTGAAGGTCTTTGATCCTTTTTTCAAAGATAAAGTGACTGAGTGTATTTGGAGGTTTTTTGCATCTTCTAATCTGTTCCATTTTTCCTCAGGGTTGTTTGTTTGTTTGTTTTTCCAGGATCATGCTGTTTTTATAACAGTAGCTCTGTAGTATAATTTCAAGTAAGGATATATCACTCCAGAAAGAATAGCTATCATCAAGAAATCAGCCAATAATAAATGCTGGCAGGGGTATGGAGAAAACAAAGAACACTTCTCTACTCTTGGTGGGGTGCAACCACTATGAAAATAAGTGTGGAGATTCCTCAAAAAACTAGGATTAGAGGTTCCATTTGACCTAGCTATCCTCCTTCTCAGTATCTTCACAAAAGAATTAAAACCATCATAACACAGCAATATATGCATGCCCATGTTCATAGCAGCACAGTTTGTAATAGCTAAATCTTAGAAATAACACAAATTCACATCAACTGATGAATGCATGAAGATGTGTTTTTTATACAATGGAGTACTACTTAGCCATAAAGAAGGATAAACTTGAGAAATTTCTGGGTAAACAAATGCACCTAGAGACCATACTCTAGTGAAATAAATCAGAAACACATGTGTAAGTATCTCATTGTTTCTCTCATGTGAGAAGCTGAAAGTATAAATAAGGACCAAAATATATAATACATATTGTGAAACAGAAAGAAAATATTCAAATGGGAAGGAGCACAAGGGAGAGTGGAGAGGGAAAGGAAGGAAGGGAAAAAATGAAAATGAGAAAAGAAAGATAAAATGTAATTAATAAGGGGAAGAAGGGTAGAAGGGAGGGAAATGGGAAAAAAAGAATCAAGATATATCAGGTACAGGTACAAATTCCCTATGATGAATGCGATCATTATGTATATATAAATTGTACCAATAAACTTAACTAATGATAAAAAAGTAAACAATATCCACCTCAGCATGATATATCCTGCAAAACTATATTTCTAAATTGATAGAGAAATATTGTATTTCCATGACAATGAACACCTAAAGAAATTCATGATCACAAAACATGACTCCCAAAATTTTTCAAGGATATGCTAAAAAGAGACAAAGAATCTAATAATGCCAAAATGTCTAATAGAATGAATACACCAGACAGGGTGAACATTTAAATAGAGGAGAAAAATGAGAATCAACAAGAAAATAATGCAATGAGAGAATTAAGTCAATAACTTTCAGTAATAACTCTCAGTGCAATGTTTTCAATTCCCCAATAAAAAGACACAGAGTGGTAGAATAAATTAAGAAAAAAATCCAGTGGTATTCTTTATACAACAAATACATTTAACACAAAAAGTAATTCAAAGATTGAAATCCAAAAGATAAAAAGCAATAGTCCATGAGATAGAAAATAGAAAACAAGTGGGAATAGCTATCCTATTTTCAGACAAAATAGACTTCAAGCCAAAACTCATCAGAAGAGGCAAAGATGGTCAATACATATTGGCCAAGGAAACAATTCAAAAGGAAGAAACAACAGTTGTAAAAATATATACAACAAATACTAACACACCAAACCACATAAAACAGATGCTATAGGACATAAAATATCAGATAAATGTAAACACAACAGTAGTGGGGAACCTTGCAACCCCACTATCACAAACAGATCAATTAGACCAAAAAGTCAACAAAGCACAATTAGAGTTAAATCAAACCCTCAAACAAATGGATTTAATAGAGATTGACTGTATATTCCACCAAATAACAGCAGAATACATATTCTTAGTAGCACCTGGAACTTTCTCCAAAATAGACAACATACTAACCAACAAAGTGAATGCAAAAGAATTGAAATTATCCCATGCATATCATCACATCATAGACAATAAAACTAGAAACAAAGGGAAAACAAACCACAGAAATAGTGCAAATTCATGAAAATTAAACAAAAATAAATTGGTCATAGAAGAAATCCAGGAAGAAATTAGACAGTTCCTAAAATCAAATGATAGTGCCAGTATAACATACCAGATCTTGTGGGACACTATACAAACAATCCTAAGAATAAAGATTTTAGCTATGAATGCTGTCATCAGAAAAACTGTGTGAGACAAAACAAATAACCTAATGATGCATCTCAAGGTCCTAGAAAAACAAGAGCAGTAGTAGGAAGGAAATATAAAACAAGAGCAGTAGTAGGAAGGAAAATATAAAAGATTAGAAATCAATAAAATTGAGATGAAAAAAGCACAAAGAATAGAGAATTAAAGAGGAGGTTGTTTAAAGAAAAAACAAAATAGACAAACCTTTAGCAAATCTTACAAAAAAAAGAAAGAAAACACCCAAATTAATATAATTACAATTTAAAATGTGAAATCACATCAGACACTGTAGAAATCCAGGCAACTACTGCAAAAATCTGTACTTCAATAAACTGAAGAAATCAGAAGAAATAGAAATATTCCCATATACATATGAAGCACAAAAACTGAAGTAGGAAAATGCAAAAGCTGTGACTAATCCAATATCAGGCAATAAAATTAAAGCAGCAATAAAAAACATCCCAATTATGAAATGCCCAGATCTGGATGGATTTACCACAGAATTCTACAGAAACCTCAGAGACGATCTAACACCAATACTCCTCAAACTCTAATGAAATTGAAAGAGTTGTTATAATACCAAAATAATTCCTGGAAGCCTGCATTACCCTGATATTAAAACTGGACAAGAATCCAACCAAAAAAAAGAGAAATACAGGCAAATCTTTAATGAATATAGATGCAAAAATCCACAACTACATATGACCAAATGGAATTAACAAATTCTCAAAAAGATCATACTTTATGACCAAGTAGGATTCATCCCAGGGGTGCAAGGAGGGTTCAACATATGGAAATCAATATATGTAATACATCACATAAACAGAAGCAAGGATAAAAAAAAATCCCATGATCATCTCAATAAACACAGAAAACACCTTTGACAAAATCCAACATTCATCAGGATAAAACAAAATCCCTGAAGAAAATATGAATGGATGGATCTTAGGTCAATCTGACCAGTCATCTATGATAAACCTACTGACATAATATTAAATGAGGAAAAGCTGAAAGTTTTCCCTGTAAAATCAGGAACAGAAAAAACATGTCCAATAACATTACTCCTGCTCAATATATTACCCAAAACATTAGCCAGAATAATCAGGGAAGAGAAAAAAATAAAAGTGATGTGTATAGGAAATGAAGTTAAATTATTATTATTTGCAGATGACATAATCCTCTACATAGAAAATACAAAAAATTTCTCCAGAAGACTTTTAGAATTAATAACCAAATTCAGTAGTATATCAGGATACAAAATCATCACACGAATATCAATAGCATTCCTGTTCACCCATAATGAACTGGCAGTGAAAGAAATTAAGAAAAAAATGCCATTCACAATAGCATCAAGAAAAATTAATTATTTAAAATTAATGTAACTAAACAAGTGAAAGCATTCTGTAACAAAAATACGGTACTCTGAAACAAGGAAATCAAAGAGGAAATCAGAAAATGGAAAGATATCCCCTGTTCCTGGATAGGCAGAACCAATATAGTCAAAATGCCATACTTCCAGAATAATATACAGTTTTATCACAATATCTGTCAAAATGCCAACAGTATACTTCACAGAACTAGAGAAAACAATCCTAACATTTATATGCAGCCAGAAAAAGACCCAGAACATCAAAAGCAATCCTGGGTAATAAGAGTAAAACAGAAAGCACCAGAATCCTAGATATCAAGTTATATTACAAAGTTACATTGATAAAAAAATACATATGGTACTGGCACAAAAACATGTGGATCAACGGAACAGAATAGAGGATGCAGAAACAACCTCAGGCATATTCAGCCATCTGAGCCTTGACCAAGGAGCCAAAAATATACACTGGAGAAGAGACAGCTTCTTTAACAAATGGTGCTGGGAAAACTGGATACCCACATGCAGACCATTGAATATAGACCCATATTTCTCACCATGTAATAAACAATAAGTCTAAATTGACCAAAGATCTAGATGTTAAGACAAACTTTTAATCTGCTGGAAGATTAAATAGGTAAAACTCTTGAAGTCATAGACATAGGCAAGGACTTTCTGAACAGAACACCAATTGCACAAGAAATGATATCAAGAATCAACAAATGGAATCACATCAAATTAAAAGGCCTCTGCACAGAAAAGTAAATAATCAATACAGTGAAGAGACAACCTACATAAGAGAAACAATTTTGCTACCTATTCCTTGGACAGGGACTAATATCGAGTCTATATAAAGAACTCAAAATTTAGATCCCTGAAAATGAAAGAAAAAATCAAAAATAGGCAACTGAAAGAAATGTACACTTCTCATAGTTACAGATGGCCCACAAATATGTGGAAAAATCCTCAACATCTCTGGCCTTTAGAGAAATGCAAATTAAAACAACACTGAGATTCCATCATACTCCAGAAAGAGTGGATATCTATAAGAAATTAAACAAAAACAAAAGCTAATGAAACTGCAGTAAGAAAGAAACCACTCTGCATTGCTGATGAGAATGTACACTAGTTCAATCATTATAGAAATCACTAGGGAGATTCCTCAAAAATCCCAAACTAGAAATTCCATTTGACTCAGCCATTTCCATTCTAGGCATCTTCTTGAAATTGCTAAATACATCACATTACACTGATACATGCATACTCATGTTTATAGCAGCCAACTAGTAAAAGCTAAATCTTGGAAATAGCCTATATTATCCACCAAAAGAAAGTCGATAAAGAAAATGTGGCATTTATAAGAAGTGGAGTATTATGCTGCATATAGAAGAATAAAATTGAATCACTTGTAGGAAAATGGATGCACCTTGAGACCATAATATTAAGTGAAATAAATCAGATACACAAGTTTAAATATTGCATGTTTCTTTTATATGAGAAACCCAAAATATCAAAGAACAGAAAAAGAAAAGATGGATAATAGGGAATAGGGAGATAGATGTTTTGCAAAAAGGAAGAGGAAAGTGAAATGGAGTGAGGGGGACAGATGGAGGAAAATGAGATGAAGAAATAATTGAGATGTAGTATCTGTATATACCAACTGCCCACAAGGAATGCAATCATTGCATACTGCAAATATGTACAAATAAAAAATATAAATTGAGGAAAAATAAATGCCATAAACCACATGAAACTAGAACAAGAAGAAAAGGAATAGAACCAAAGCGAGCATGAAAACCAACAGGCCAAACATAAAGTCTCATATTACTATGTGAAAGATCTAAGTGGTGAGGTGTTGAGATGTGAGTTCCAATGGCCTTTGGTGGACTCACCTTTTAACACTTTGCTTGTTGTATCCCACACATTCTCTCCATTGGTCTGGCTGTGCCCACACACTGCAACTTTCCCTGGCCAAAATTCCATATTCCTGGAATCTCAAGTTTCCTGGGATTTCCACTACCCCTTCTGCTTCATTTTCATAGCTTCTTGTACTCATTACTCTAGGGATTTTTGTCTGGCCTCCAAGGCCTGCCTTTGAAATCTGGATGGGAGCCTCCATGACTTCACAACTCTTACATTCATCATGCCTGTAAAACCATCGGCACATGGAGGATACTAATGTTTGCTGACATGGGAAACAACATTCAGAATCTCCTGTAACATGGCTGCAGTAGCCTCTGAGTACCTGGTTGGCTGAGTTCCATGAAACAAATCCCAGGAACTGATCCTCTGGAGGCCCTTCTTTAAAAGTGGTCCCAGGAACTGTCTTCTCAAATGAAATGCTGGCAGTGTTGCTTGACATGCCTTCAAGGCATCTTTCTTCTTATCCCTGTACAAACTATTTGGTTTATTTTTAATGGTTTTTTAATGGTACTGATCTCTTCAGCATCCAAAACACTTTTGTCCCCAATATTACTCATAATTCCTTTCAGACCAAAATTTAAGCATTTCAAATATTTATGCTCTGCATTTTTGCACTATTTCTGTACAAATCAGGCTAAAAGCATCTAGCATTGTCCCTGCCATAGCCTTAATGTTGACTGCCTTGAAATTTCCTCTGCCAGATGCACAGTCCATATCCCTCAAAGTAAGTTTTCTGCAACATCTCAGGACATGGGCAAAATGCAGACAAGTTCATTGCCAGAATTAAACATTCACTCGGTCTCTGTTTAAAACATCATAAACCTGGTCTTTACTGTCCAAATTCTAGTAAACATATGTGCTCTTCTGAGTTCCAGCCACAATCGTCTATCAGTTTCTGCTTACAGTGCTTTATGGCCTCTGTAGTCCACATCCCTAACTATTTCCAAACTCCTCCTGCACCTGGTTTGTGAAACTCATGTTCAGGTATAGTCACAGCAATAGCCCCACTTCTCTGATACCAATTTTCTGCAGTAGTGGGTCTTCCCATCACCATGAAAAACTACCTAACACCTGCAACTTATAAAAGGAGTGGTTTATTTTGCTAATGGTTTCAGAGGTTTGAGTCCATAGTTAGCTGAGCCCGAAATAGAGTGGAAGGATGCGGCCAACAAAGCTGATCACATCTTAGCAGTCAGAAACTGAGCAGGGGAACAGTACTAGAGAGGAAGGGCCAAGTAGATATACTAGCCAAAGTCATGGCTCCATTACCTCCTAAATATTCCCAAAAGTACATTTTACTAACTCTTTAGGTGGGTCTCAAGACAATCAAGACTACAATACAGTGGAACTATCACAAAAGTAGTTAAAGCTGTAAAGCTAAGTGAAATCACCAAGAGGATAAGTGTAATAGAGAGTTCTGAGATTAAGCAATAGGGTACTGCTCCATTGAGGTCATGAAGAAGAGGATGGAAATAAATAAAGGGCTAGAGAAGTAGCTCAGTGATAGAGCATTTGCCTAGCATGTGTGAGGTCCTGGGGCCAATCTCCAGTACCAGAAAAAAGTGATAAGCAAAAACGACAATAGAGATGGTGCCCATAAAAGAACAGTGGGAAAAGACAATCATTAGCATTCTGTAAGCCAAATGATAGACATGTATCAAGAAGTATATACTGCTGTTAGTAAAATAAGTAACATGAGGTCTAAGAATTGACTTCGTTATCTGTGAAGAAAAAGGTCTTCAATGATCTTGACAATAATAGGATCAGTTAGAATCATGGAGGGAAAAGCCTGATTTGGATGGACAAATGAAAATGAAAGGAAGGAATTTGACGACTAAATACAGAAAAATACACAAAAATACAGAGTTTTGGAACAAAGTAGATCAGAGAAATGTGCAAAATAGTGGAGCAGAGAGGAATGCAATTAAGAGACTGATTTTGTTTTAAGAAAATATAAAAGGAGCACATTTGATTACTAAGAGGAATAATCAACTAAGAAGAAAAATTGATAGTGTGGGAGAGAGAATTGCTGAAATAATATTCTTGAGCTTGTGGAAAGGGTAAAGATCTAGGAATGGAGGGAAATGGGAGGTAAAAGACATCTGCATGTGATTTATATGTGTACCAACCCCTCACCATGGATGTATTCATTATGTATCACAAACATGTACTAATAAAAATGAATTAAATATTTTAACAGGAAAATTCTAGAGAGAAATTTTGTTTGTATTAAATTCTTTTATTGGTACATTGTAGGTATACAACACAATTACATTTCTCATTGGAAATTCTACCTTTACATAATGCATCTTGGTTCTTATTTTTTCCCCATTCCTAGCCCTCCCTTCACCCCCTCCACCCTTCCCTATTTACAAAGACTTTATTTCCATTTTTTCCATTTCTCATCATTTTTTCCTTTCCCTTTTTTCCTTTTCCCTGCCCTCCCCACTACCCCTACCACTTTGGACCTTTTCTTCCTATTTTACATTATTGATTATTCATTCTAATCATTGGTACATTTTAGGTATACAGTATAATGACATTCATCATTGGAAATTTGCACCTTTACATAATCTCTCTTGGTTCTTCTTTTTCACCCTTGCCCAGCCCTCCCTTCAACCCCTCCAGTCCTCCCTATTTACAAAGATTTTGTTCCTAGTTTTCCATTTTCTCATATTAATCCCATTCCCTTCTCTCCTTTCCCCTAGCCCTCCCACTTCCTTCCCCTTTGGCCCTTTTTCTCCTATTTCACATTACCTATTAGACATTTAGTCCTTATTTACACTTTCAGTTTCTCACACCAGAGAAACTATTCAGTATTTACACGTGTGTCCTCTTTATTTCACTTAAGAGTATTGCCTCAATGTGCATCCACTTAGCTATAAATGTCTCTAATTTCTCATTTTTTATGGCTGAGTAGTACTCCATTTTATAAAAAACCCACATTTTCTTTATCCAGTCTCCAGTTGATGGGCATTTGGGCTGTTTCCAAGTTTTAGCTATTACAAACTGTGCTGCTATGAACATGGGTGCACATATATCACTGTGGTATGATTCTTTTAATTCTTTGGGAAAGATCCCCAGCAGTGGAATAGCAAGGTCAAATGGGACTTCCAGTCCTAGTTCTTTGAGGTATCTCTATACTGATTTCCACAGTGGTTGCACCAGTCTACACTCCTACCAGCAGTGGAGAAGGGTTCCTCTTTCCCCACAGCCCCGCCAGCATTTGTTATTGGTTGATTTCATGATACCAGGCATTCTTTCTGGAGTGAAGTGGAATCTCAGCATTGTTTTCATTTACATCTCTCGAATGACCAGTGATGTTGAACATTTTTTCATGTATTTATTTGCTATTTCTACTTCTTTGTCTGAGAAATGTCTGTTCATTTCAGATGCCCATTTTTGGATTGGGTCTTTAAATTTGGGAGGTCTGATCATTTTAAGTTCTTTATAGATTCGAGATAGTAGACCTTTGTCTGAGGAAGAGCAGGTGAAGATTTTTTCCCACATTGTGGGTTGTTAGAGAGAAATTTTATTAGAAGCATTTGGGTATATATGCTTCCTTATTTCTTCTAACAGAAAGGTTAAGTATATGAGTACAGATTCTGATAAGGGGGTAGATGTTGTGATTGGAGTCAGTAGTACCTGCTTTGAGGCCAAGAATATGCTTTGTATTCTTGGACTTAGTGCTCATATACCTGCTCCCCTAGACTACCAAGTACACTGCCCCATAAGTAGCTATAATTAGTGAAATTATAAAATGTCTTAGTTACTTTTCTCATTGCTGAAATAAAATACCTGACACCCAATGTTAAAGGAGGAAAGGTTTATTTTAGCTCACAGTTTGTAGAGGTTTCTGTTCATAATTGGCTGGCTCCAAGGCAGGGTATCATGGCAGAGGGACGTCACAGAGGAGAAAATGTACATGGCAAGCAGCAGGCAGCAGGCAACAATCAGTGACCCTTTTTTGTCCTTTATACCTTATCTCAGCTACCCACCCTAAGGTAGGTACCCACATCCAAGGTGGGCCCCCTTAATCCTACCCAAAACTATGCAAACCAACCAGTGGGCTAATTTAGTAATCACACACCCTTAATTCCAGCATCACATTCTCTAGATTCAGCCATCTCTAGAAAAGCCCTATCTATGACTGCATGAAGCATTGGGGAGGGGACATCTATACAGGAGCCATAACAGAAAAGAACTGGACTTGAAATTCTAAACATTGTGTTTGACCCAACTCCACAATACACTAGTCTATGATCCTAGACAAATTATCATACTTCTCTGACCTTCTTTGTTAACTACAAAGGAGGGTAGCTAAGATAACTACTAGGGAATTAGGTAGTAGTACTTAGTGACTAAATCTAAATGACTTTCAAAATAACAAAGCTGCAGGAAATCATTCTTTCAACTGAAATTGAATGCAGAAGCCCAATATTTAAGAAGTTTAGGATGGATAAATTTTAGTCATTGTGGAAGTAAGTAGCTTGCAGGGCATCTCACTAAATGCTTCCCTAACACTGACAGCTTTTGAATGGGTATTACAGGGCCATTATACCTTCAAGAAACAAAATTTGAATACCACTGCAACCTACAATAAAAATTATTATTAAATCATTATTTATATGCTACACACGTGTCCTTGTTGAAAAGGTTAACCCAACTGTCCTATTGATAAAAGTTCCTATGCAGGTCATTTAGAAGCCAGCAACATCTATAGACAGTGCTTAATCCAAATTTAATCTTCACATCCTTGAATTTGTTCTTTCTGATCTTAGTGCTCAAGCTGTTCAAGCATGAAAGCCATCTGCTGTCCATGTTCATGATGGAACAGGTGGGAAAATGCTTTAAATCTTCAAAAGATAAAATGATATCATGTACAAATATATTTCTCTGTCCCCCCAAATCCAGCAACCATTGATTTATTTTACATCAAACTGTTTGTGTAGTTTCCATTGTGAATGAATTCAAAACTGCTTTTCAACCAAAATTGTTGTGATAAATCTCCTATCAAGATATTAACCTTTTCTCCACAATATGTCACCAATCTGTACCTCACCAAAACTTATTGAATATTTGCATCATTTTCTAGAAAAAGAGACTGTAGCCCTTTCTCCAAAATTTTAATTCATCAAATGAGTACTTGCCAAACTAAAAGAACACCTCCACAGTTGTTGCTAACAAATAGTATTTGTATAGTAGCTTAAGGTATGAGTATCTGAGTGATACTCCTGGGATCCAAATTCTAGTTCTGCCACAAAGTATGTCTGTGCAAATTTGGGCAAGTTAATTAACCTCTTTATCCTTCAACTCTTCCATCTAACTTGGGAAAGATTCCAATAATTTCAACAATAAAAGTCATTAATAATTATTAGTTTTGTTTACATCAAGTTTTATTTTAATCCCCTTACATGAAAATGGAACCTTTCTGATAAAATTGTGGTGAGGATTAAATTGAGATAATACTATTAGAGTTCAAGTATATAGAATAATACTACTACAGAAGTGCTCAAAAAATATTAATAGACTTTTATTATATATTAAATGTTTATTGTGGCAAGCCTATGATATTATTGGGAAACACATTTGAAAAATATAGTTTACATCTTCAAGGAATTCATTTTAGTATTAACAGGTATATAAAGTTATTATATACAGGATCATACATGTTATTTTTGAAGGATGGAGGAGATGCTATAATACCATGATGCACAAAGCATCTATGTCTGCCAGGAAAATTCTGAGAAAGTCATAGAAGAGGTAATTCTTTTAGGAATGCTCAAAAGTTCTCCATATAGCCAGGTGTGTTGGTGTACAGTGTATTCCCAGCACTTTAGGAGGCTGAGGCAGGAGGATCCTAAATACGAGCAAAGCTGAGCTGATTTAGTGAAACTCTTTGTCAAAATAAATAATAAAAAGGTATTTTTAAAAAGTCTTGGGATGTTACTCAGGGAAAAGTCCCTGGGTTCAATCAAAGAAAGTTCTCCATGGAAAGAGGGGCATTTTAAGAAGAAAAAAATTCCATATACAGCCATCTAAGACAAAATAAATTAAAGCAGGTCAGAGATATTCAAATAGATTAGTATAAATGAAAGGTAAACTCTAGTGAATGGAAAGTAGAAGCGAATAGAGAGGTAGAAGTATTGTAGGCAAGTGGTTTGAGGGCTATGGGGCCTCAGGAGTTCCTTACATTCTTAAAAAGCTACTGAGTTTTTGTTTTGTAATCCATTCTGTCAGTCTATTTCTTCTGATTGGTGAATTGAGACATTGAAGAAAATGGCATAGAAAAAGACTTTATGAACAAAACCTCAGTAGCATGGGAACTAGCACAAAGAATCAACACCTGGGATCTTATCTTATTAAAAAGCTTCTGTACTGCAAGAGAAACCACCAACAGAGCTAACAGACAACCTACAATGTGGAAAAAAAATTTTAGCAGCTGTACCTTGGACAAAGGGCTACTATCTAGAATATATAAAGAACTGAAAAAAATCAGACCCCCCAAATTCAAAGACCCAATTCAAAAATGGGCATCTGAAATGAACAGACATTTCTCAGATAAAGAAGTAAAAGCAGCAAATAAATGTATGAAAAAATGTTCAACATCACTGGTCATTCAAGAGATGCAGATGAAAACACTGAGATTCCAACTCACCCCAGAAAGAATGGCTGCTATCAAGAAATCAACCAATAACAAATGCTGGCAGGGCTGTGGGGAAAGAGGAACCCTTCTCCATTGCTGGTGGGAGTGTAGACTGGTGCAACCACTGTGGAAATCAGTATGGAGATACCTCAAAGAACTAGGGATAGAGGTCCCATTCGATCCAGCTATTCCCCTGCTGGGTATCTTCCCCAAAGAATTAAAAGAATCATACCACAGTGATATATGTTCACCCATGTTTATAGCAGCACAGTTAGTAATAGCTAAAGCTTGGAAACACCCCAAGTGCCCGTCAAGTGGAAACTGGATAAAGAAGATGTGGGGTTTTTAAATAAAATGGAGTACTACTCAGCCATAAAGAACGAGAAACTAGAGACATTTATAGCTAAATGGATGCATATGAGGCCATACTCTTAAGTGAAATAAATAGAGCACGCCTGTGTAAATACTGAATAGTTTCTCTAGTGTGGGAAATTGAAAGTGTAAATAAGGATCATAATGATTAAAACAAATAATTGATAATTTGAAATAGGAACAAAAGGTCCAAAGGAGTAGGGCTGGTAGGAGGGGAAGGAGAAAGGAAAGAATGGAAAGAAAAAATTATAAGAAAAGAAAAAAGTAGAAAGGAAGTCATTGTAAATAGGGAAGGGTGGAGGGGGTGAAGGGCACACAGGTAATGGGGAAAAAAGTAAGAACCAAAATACATCATGTTCAGGTACAAGCACCCAATGATAAATGTAAACATATTCTATACCTAAAATGTACCAATAAAAGTATTTAAGGGGAAAAAAAGCTATTGAGAAAGCCAGAAGGATTTTGTCTAGATATTTCTATTGGTGGTAATGGCATTAAAATTACAACTGACAAATTTTAGAAACACAGAACACTAGAATGCATAGCACACTTGCCACCTCTTCTGAAAAACTTCATTGTACAATTTTAAGAGAAGGCAAGTGAGCAAAACTATAAACTAAGACATTTCCCTAGCAGGGTGAAAAATTACATTTCAAGGATAGAAGGCTCAATAGTTACAACTCCATCCTATGAAGATCAATCAAGTACCTGTATTGGATTTATAGAAACACATGTTAAATCTTATACCTTTAGCTCTTATCTCTATGAAAATAACTCTACATCTTTAAATCTGGCACTGATTGCTTTACCAAACTTCAGCCCAATCCAGGCCTGCTGAACATCTTTCCATAAATGTCCTTCCCACAGTCTGAGTATTGACACATAATAGTAATTAGATTACAATTCATTCTTGAAATACTCTCTGGCCACCTACTATGTAGCAGGCACTATTTTAGAGGCTGAAGAACCAGAGATTTATTACACAGGAAAAAGAAAACCTGCCTCATCTCATGGATCTGGCATTCTGGTAAGTATAAAACATATTTAAAATCTTTAAAATGGACATCATGATGCATGTAATCCCAGCACTCTGGGAAGGTGAGACAGAAGGATCTTAAGTTCAAACCCAGCCTGAGCAACACAAAACTTAGCAACTGTGAAGGCCCAGGGCTCAATCCCCAGTTCTGAAAAACAAACAAACAATAAAGTAATAGGCTAGATTAAACTAGATGTCATAAATTAAAATACCACACCTTTATATTCATCAAACCATGACTCACAATTCCATTAGCATGCAAAGTATACACTATGTTTACCCTTCTTTGTAAGACTGACTCATTTCCACACCCATGGATACAAAAGAGTATTCAAAATCTAGTTTCCATTGGAAGTCTATTATTTGTTGTTGTTATTGTTGTTGTTGTTGTTTTGGAGTACTGGGGATTGAACCCAGGGCCTTCCCACTGAAATACACTTCCAGCCCTTTTCATTATTTTGTTTTGAGATAGGGTCTCATGAAGTCACTATGTTGTTTGAGTTGGGCACAAACTTGCAACTCTTCTGCCACAGCTTCCCAAAGTTCTGGGATGATAGGCCTATGCCACCACTCTTGGCCTGATTCCATTTTTATTTATTTTTTTATTATATATTAAATGTTTATTGTGGCAAGCCTATGATATTATTGGGAAACACATTTGAAAAATATAGTTTACATCTTCAAGGAATTCATTTTAGTATTAACAGGTATATAAAGTTATTATATACAGGATCATACATGTTATTTTTGAAGGATGGAGGAGATGCTATAATACCATGATGCACAAAGCATCTATGTCTGCCAGGAAAATTCTGAGAAAGTCATAGAAGAGGTAATTCTTTTAGGAATGCTCAAAAGTTCTCCATATAGCCAGGTGTGTTGGTGTACAGTGTATTCCCAGCACTTTAGGAGGCTGAGGCAGGAGGATCCTAAATACGAGCAAAGCTGAGCTGATTTAGTGAAACTCTTTGTCAAAATAAATAATAAAAAGGTATTTTTAAAAAGTCTTGGGATGTTACTCAGGGAAAAGTCCCTGGGTTCAATCAAAGAAAGTTCTCCATGGAAAGAGGGGCATTTTAAGAAGAAAAAAATTCCATATACAGCCATCTAAGACAAAATAAATTAAAGCAGGTCAGAGATATTCAAATAGATTAGTATAAATGAAAGGTAAACTCTAGTGAATGGAAAGTAGAAGCGAATAGAGAGGTAGAAGTATTGTAGGCAAGTGGTTTGAGGGCTATGGGGCCTCAGGAGTTCCTTACATTCTTAAAAAGCTACTGAGTTTTTGTTTTGTAATCCATTCTGTCAGTCTATTTCTTCTGATTGGTGAATTGAGACATTGAAGAAAATGGCATAGAAAAAGACTTTATGAACAAAACCTCAGTAGCATGGGAACTAGCACAAAGAATCAACACCTGGGATCTTATCTTATTAAAAAGCTTCTGTACTGCAAGAGAAACCACCAACAGAGCTAACAGACAACCTACAATGTGGAAAAAAAATTTTAGCAGCTGTACCTTGGACAAAGGGCTACTATCTAGA